>RCUC01101718.1:0-40566 GCA_003697995.1 Taxidea taxus jeffersonii | reverse complement strand
CCTCGTGCTATTTGGAAGGCACACGGTAAGTAGCAGCACTTTGTAATTCACACATGTTGTTGCAGAATTGCTGACCTACCTTACTGGTAAACCCTTCCCTGGAGACTCCTTTAGCTGTCTGACACCTGCACATTTGTCATGTTTAGCTTTGTGGCAAAGTATGGCTTCTGCAGGATACTCTCATTACCAAAGCCAGGAAAAACAAGGTATGGATTTAGTCTATCCATTGTGGGTTTCCAGCTCATCTTATGGATTACACCTTACTTTTGGTCTTCCCTACTTGCATCACCACTTGTCTCCCTAGTCAACTTCAAGATCTAGCATTACATGAGGACACAGCAGTCTTACAGAGACTTCCACAATTGTATATCTCCTGTAACCAACCTATTCTCTTTCTTCCCCTCCTTCTCATCATCATCATTGACCTCCTCTTCCTCCACCCTTCCTTCTCCTTCTCCCTCCCTCCTTCCCCATGTCCTTCTCACCTACTGGTTTTTCTTCTCTGATTGAACCCTGACTCATGTTCCACTTTTTCTTTATGGCCTTCTCTTCCATTGCATACATACATCATGCCCAAAAGAAAAACGTGAAATTGTTCCCCATCAGTGTTACTAAATACAATAGGAAATTGCAGCTACCATGACATACATATATTACATACATTTATTTCAAAATTTTATTTCATTTCATTTATTTCATATTATTATCAATCTATGAAATAAGTGAAAATATCAATGAATGAATTATTTGAAATTAGAGCTGAGTGGCCAGCTGAAATAATTTCTTCAAAAGCGAAATTACAGTACTTGCATTTCCACCGTAACAAACATTATGTAACATTGATGAAGCAAACCATTTATAAGATTGTGTATTCTGTAGGACAGCCCACGTGCTTCTAATCTTCTTTGTACATGTTAAAGGTCTTTTTCAAGTTGTCTGAAGAAAAGAGCAAAATAGGAAATAGCTTTTAATAATACTTACATCAAGATCTTTATTTTATGTTTCTATTAGGAGGGACCTTGCCATTTGAAAGATCAGTGTCTGAAACAAAGGAAAAAAAACTTCAATAAGAAAATTATAAGTAAATAATTATCTTTCAAAAATACATACTTTATATAAAGATACTATTCTTGGTTCTCATCATTTTCTTTTGCTCCCACTCATGATTTTCTGTACTGCACTGGTGTCCATGGTAACATCCATAACTAGCTAGTAGATTACTACCGATGTCCTGCCACCACCAATCACTATTTTCTTGAAGTCAATGAAACCTCCCTCTAATTTCAGTGGTTTCTTGCCCACCCCTCTGATAAACAAGACTTGAATCTGTACCAAGAACGCAGGTCAATAACACATGATATCTGATGCCTTATCTATTTTACCACATTGGAAAATTTTGTCAAGATAATAACATTTTTTTCATAAACACTTGGACAGATTGAAAAACCATCTTGTTCTTTTTACATAACAAACATGAACATAATAGACTAACCTATGTTAAATTATTCAGAAAAGGCACTGTGCCTTATGTACCATATTGATGAGTATTTCTCAATATCTTTTATGTTAAAAGATTATAATATTAAGAGCAACAGACAAGAATAAAACATAATTTAAGAGAATGCAGCATTTTTATTTTCAGTTAAGTACTGACTGCTCTTTGCTTTGTGGGAAAGTGAGGGAGTGCTAGAGCAGTGTTTTTCCACATTACTTTCCATGATTGATTCATGAAATCAATTTTGTTGGACAGAGAGAGCCCTCTTTTATGACATCAAAGAAAATTAATAGAATAGAATAGACAAATCAGAGTGCATCATGTGTGGTAAGACTTCATATTTTGTGAAACTTTTAAAAAATAAAAGTAAAATATATTTCTCACTGGTATCACTGTCCTACACAATCTAGAGATACAGTATCAACCTATCTCTTGATTTTGTGAGATTTAATTTTAATTTTAATTTTGTTCTATGAGATTATAGTCTGGTTCCCAATTGGATATTTATTTATTTATATGTTTCAGCTTTTATCTAATGGTTACAGAGTAAAGTAAATTTTTCTAAAGAAGTCAGATTTTTTCGCTGGCATCACACTCCCTATATTCATTTCCTATGGGTGCTATAACAAATTACAACATACTAGGTGACTTAAAACACCAGACCTTATTCTCACATTTCTGAAAGCTGTATGTTTAAAATCAAGGTGTTTGCAGGGCCATGCCCTCTCTTCTAACTTCTGGTAGTTGCTAGCAGGTCTTGGTGAACTGGGCCTGCATCTGCATTACCTCAGGCTCTGACATCCTATAGCTGCCTAACATCTGTCTTCACACAACACTCTCTTTACTGCATGTGTCTCTTCTCTTAGCCCAGATTGGCCGTGTTTCTGCTGAGATCTCTGATTGGCTCTATGAATCACATGCCCAATCTTGTCACCAAAAGATTACCCAGACATTTCTTGCCTCTGTTTCCAGAGAAGCTATCTGGAATTTTAGGGCAAGAATTTTCTCAATTAATAAAGTTCTATTTGCTTAGCAGTTCCTTCATCAATTTATCTCTTCCTCTAGCATTTTACTATAAGCAGCAAGGAGAATCCAGACTGAACTTGGATAGAAAATTTTTGGACAGTTTTTCCCTTTTCTTGGAAATCTCCTCAGCTAAATGTTCTAGTTTATCACTTAGAAGTTCTACTTTCTACACAAAAGAAGAAAACAACACAGTCAAATTCTCTGCCATTTTATAGGCAGTATCACCTTTGATCCAACTTCTAATAACATGTTGCTTATGTCCTATCCTGAGACCTATCAAGAAGGATGTTTAATGTCTTCAAGTCAATCTATGTTTTTCTTTCATGAACTACAAATTGTTTCAGCTCCTGCTCATTACCCAATTCTGAAGATGTCCACATTTTTAGGTATTTGTTACAGTAGCACCCCACTCCTGGTACCAAGTTATATATTAATTTCCTAGGGTTGCCATAACAAAGTACCTAAAATTGGTGGCTTAAAAGAAAAGAAATGTATTCTCTTACATTCTAAAGTCACAGACAAGGGGTAATGCAAATTAAACCCTCACATACATCCTTCTCATCCATCAAATTGGTCATAAATTCAGAGCATAACAACAATACTATGTTCTTTAATTTTAAAAATGTGAGTTATGCAACATAGGTACTCTATGATAAATGCTATATATTTAATTATACTATTTTAATTCTTTAAAAAGTGATCTGTATTCATAATATTCAAAACTGATTAAACACTAGAAAATCAACTAATGTAATTCATGACATGAATAGGCTAAAGAAAGAAAATCAGGGGCACCTGGGTGGCTCAGTCATTAAGTACCCAGCTCTTGATTTCAACTCAGGTCATGATCTCACGGTTGTGGGACTGAGCCCCATGTCAGGCTCTGTGCTCAGCAGGGTCTGCTTGAGATTCTCTCCCCTTCCCCCACCCCTGCTTGCACATGTGTGCACTCTAAAATAAATTAATAATCTTATTTTTTTTAAAAAAGGAGGGGAAAACGTGTAATCATGTCATTATATGGTGATAAAAGCATTTGACAAAATCTAGTACTACCCAAACTTGGCAGACTGACATTACCCAACATCAAGACTGTAAAGTTACAGTAATCAAGACATTGTGGTAATGGTGAAAGAATAGACAAATGGATCAGTGGAAAAAAAAAATGATTCCAGAAATGGACCCATATAAATATAATCAACAGATCTTTGACAAAGAAAAAAAAGCCAATTCAATGAAAAAAGAATAGTTTTTTTTATAAATTATACTGTAACCAATGTACAAAAAATGAATCTAGACAAAGACCTTTCCTCTTTTACAGAAATTAACCCAAAATGAATCATAGACCTAAATGCATCGTGCAAAATTATGCAATTTCTGGAAATAGCATAGAAAAAAAATCTAGGATTGAGTTTGGTGGTAACTTCGTAGACACAACACCAAGAGCACAATCCAGAAAAGAAAAAATTGGTAACTTGGACTTCATGAAGATTAAGATGTAATATAGAATATGAATTTAAAAATGCTAGGGTTTGCTATAGCTACATAGCTGGCACATAGTTTATGCTTTTATTATACTTTTCTGGATGTCTGAAATTTTTTTAAATTTATAATTGCATCTTTATTCTAAGAACAATATTGAAAGTTCTCTAATAGATCTTTCACGTGATAGCATTTCACATTTAGAGGCTGAATACCACAATTCATAGGCTGAATATATTAAATAACATTGAAAATTCAGGTAGATAATAAAAAATGTTTTTCTAAGCTAATGCTTGCTTCTTAAAAGTTTCTTGGTGTTCCATATGCAACAGAAAACTATTGGATTCTTACCATATGTCAGAACTTGTATTAGATCTGCAAAAAGAAACACCTAGTAGCAAGGCCAAGTGACATTGTTATCTCAAAAAAGCCTCTATTTTGTTGAAAATGCACAAGAACAGGGCACCTGGGTGGCTCAGTTGTTTAAGCATGTGCCTTCTCCTCAGGTCTTGATCTGGGAATCCTGGGATAGAGCCCCACATCAAGCCCCTCATTGCATCGCATCACATCTCATTGGGCTCCCCTCTGAAATTTTTTAGTAATAAAAATGATTTAAGCTTTAAAAAGAAAATATTTTTTTCCTCCATACCTTTTTCTAAAAATGTTTTATTTAATTCTGTATACTCCTTTTTAAAAATATATCTTTTTCTGATTGACTTATTTCGCTAAGCATAATACCCTCTAGTTCCATCCATGTCATCACAAATGGTAAGATTTCATTTCTTTTGATGGCTGCATAGTATTCCATTGTATATATATACCACCTCTTCTTTATCCATTCATCTGTTGATGGACATCTAGGTTCTTTCCATAACTTGGCTATTGTGGACATTGCTGCTATAAACATTCGGGTACACGTGCCCCTTCGGATCACTACGTTTGTATCTTTAGGGTAAATACCCAGTAGTGCAATTGCTGGGTCATAAGGTAGCTCTATTTTCAATTTTTTTAGGAACCTCCATGCTGTTTTCCAGAGTGGTTGCACCAGCTTGCATTCCCACCAACAGTGTAGGAGAGGGTTCCCCTTTCTCCACATCCTCGCCAGCATCCATCATTTCCTGACTTGTTCATTTTAGCCATTCTGACTGGTGTGAGGTGGTATCTCATTGTGGTTTTGATTTGTATTTCCCTGATGCCCAGTGATCATTCGGAGAAAGACAACTATCATATGATCTCCCTGATATGAGGAAGTGGAGATGCAACAGGGGTGGGGGCTAAGGGGGTAGGAAAAGAATAAATGAAACAAGATGGGATTGGGAGGAAGACAAACCAAAAGAGACTCTTAATGTCATAAAACAAATTGAGGGGGGTGGGGGGGAAGGGGGTTGGGAGAGGGGGGTGGGGTTGCATTATATGTTTAAATTAAAAAAATAAATTAATAAAAAAAGAAAGTAAAAAAATTAAATTTAAAAAAGAAAAAAATATATATCTTTTTTATTATTAAATGTGTGGTACTGTAACTAAAAATTTGACTCAGGACACAGACACTCATTTGCATAACACTGTAGCAGTTTCTTTTCTTTTGTCAATTCTTTCTCTGTATTTATATTTATGATCTCCACAGATAGCTACTTAGTCCATTGCTTGTTAAAGTGATATATACCTAGGTTATTTATAATATTCAGTACTTGAAATCTGAGATAACAACTCCAAGAATAATTAACAAATTCACATTAAATTCCTTTAGCTACTTTTACTTTTCCTACCTGATGACCTCTCTAAGCAGCCAAAGAGGCTATTCATAATTTGAGTCTTCCTTAAGCAATAACTTTCAAAATGAAGTCATTGAGACAATGTCTTGTAATGTGAAAGAATGTATTATGACACAAATTTAAATGATTACACTTTTCTGAAAGATAATGTTGAAGGGAGAATTGCCTATTTTATATACAGATATAAGTTATTACCAGTTAAACTTTTCCCCTTGACACTGTGTTCTTCCCTTGACACCTGTGTTCTGGGCATATAAATACCCCCAATCCTGGAATTGTGCCTGAATTATTATTCATGTCAAGTAATTGTTTTTGAATGAATGAATGAATGAATGAACAGACATTTTACTTGGTCAAACATTTGTCTGGGTACCTGTAGGTTATATACTGCATAGTACTTGGGGTAACAATCACATCATTAACATAGAATTGTATATTGGGTATATCATTTTTTCTGGTGCTTGGCAGAGGAGTTTCTTGTTTTAGCAAAAGTGGTATGTATTAAGTCAATCTTCTGAGATGAAATCGGGACATGTTTAAGGAAGATGCAACTACTATGGAATATGGCCAGCAATAGTCCTGGTGGTGCTGCAAACTAAGTTTTTAGGTGCTGAAAAAATTTACTTCCTTCTTGTGCATTAAAAGCATCCTAGAAGGACTTTTTTTTATTATTAACATATAATGTATTATTTGCTTCAGGGGTACAGGTCTGTGAATCATCAGTCTTCTACAATTCACGGCACTCACCATAGCACATACCCTCCCCAATCCAGAAGGAATTCTTGCCATTTAGGAGAGAAAAATTATGTGAAACGCTTAAATCACAATCATTTAAAATTATGCAAAATTTTAACTATTTAGGTCATATTATGAATAACCTGATTATTAAGGGGAATAAACCTTGATAAAATTGACATTTTATTTTTTATTTTTTATTCTTTAAAAGATTTTATTTATTCATTTGATACATGAGAGAGCACAAGCAGGGGGGACAGTAGAGGGAGAGGGAGAAGCAAGCTCCCCCCCACAGCATGGAACCCAATGCAAAACTAGATCCCAGGACTCTGGGATCATGACCTGAGCTGAAGGCAGATGCTTAATCACCTGAGCCGTGCAGGCACCCCTAAAATTGACATTTTAATGCATCATGCAGCTTCAAATGTTACTGCCAATACTGTCTACAGAGTCAACAGATGAGTTTTATTTTACAACAATGGAAGCTTATTTGGCACTTCTATTTATAGAAAAAGAATCCACTTTGGGTGAAACTTAATATGTTTTGTGGAAATACTACAAAAATTAAATTTGAACTGCCTGGCATATTTGCCATCTTCTGTAAAGCTTATTTTAAAATGATATTTTACTTCAGTACAATAAATGGGCTTCAGGCAATTTCATACCTATTTTGTGGATATGTAAAAAGCATATTATTTGGTTATAAATAAATAATTGTCACACATATTTTTACTCTATTTTTAGCCAATATATATTGCCTCCTTATCTCTTCAAATTACTGAGTGCCTCTGAACTCTTCTAAAGAAGGATTTGACAATCTGTCTAAACCATTTTTTATTACACTGCTCGCAGAAAACTATTTTGACTAGAATATGAAGTATCTGTAGCACATTAAGCAAAAAGGGAAAAATAGCAATTCATTAATAACCATTAAAATCTTTGAAAATTTAGTTAAATAATTTCATGGTATCTTATACTACTTAAATTGCCCTAGATGTTTACTATCTGTTCGGATGATTCTAGATAAATATTTGACACAATGGTAGCACAGCTAAGCCAGTGTTTCCCCAAAAGTAGATTGCATACCACTGGTGGAAAAAAATAGTATTTTAGGTTAATGCAGAGACCATCATATTCTAAAAGTTACATATCGGGGTGCCTGGGTGGCTCCCTTGCAGTCCCCTGCAAAGTCTAGATGATTTGCTTTCACCAATGGGATGTGGCAAAGTGATATGCCATTTCCAGACCTAATGCTTAAGAAGACTTGAACCCTTCAACTTTTTGTGATTTAGGAAGTCTGTGCTCACAATTAAGAAGTCTTTTCCTGCTAGAGAGGCTACATGTTAAGGCCACACGTTAAAGCTGTGTGGAGAAACTCCAGAACCACACTGATAGAGTGAGAAGCCCAGCCATTACAGTATCCTGGCTAATTCAGAATTCCATTTATCCCTGCTGAGGTACCAGTCACATGAATACAGCCCTCTTGAAGATTCCAGACTTAGCACATCCAACTGCAGCAATAGAGACCCTGAGTAGAGTAATTAACAGAAGAACTACCCAGCTAAGCACCAGTCAACTCTTGAATCAGAAGAAATAGAAAAAAAAAATTAAGACACCAAGTTTTGGGCTGTTTATTATACCACAATAGGTAACCAAAACAGAAACTAGTATCAGAAGTATGGCAAGAAGTACGGTACTGGTTTTGTTAGCAGGGAGCAGGGAAAAACTGAAAAGACCTGAATGTATTGTTAATAAAGCCTGGAAAGTTAGTATGGGAAATCATGATGGGGAAGCTGGAGAAAAGGCAACTCACATTATATAATAATGGTAAATTAGAAAAAAGGCTGCTTGAGATAATGTGAGAGATAGAAAAGGCATCAAAGGAACTTGTGATTTTTAGCTGTGGAGATTTCCAGACAGAGAGTTGAAAGTGTCAGTTGGCTTATCTTGGCCCCTTTGATGAAGAACGGGAGGCAGGAGATAAGCTAAAGAACTTTGAACTTGCAGACAGTATTTAGAGGAAATATAATGAAATAAGGGCTTGCTAAGTGTAAAAATACAACTGTTTATCATTCCAAGTATCTCCTGTTCAAAGACCCTCAGAATAATAATTGGCTTCAGGACAAAGGTCACATCTATAGTAAAATGCAACCTTAGATAAAGATGAGATCTGGTTTTTACCTATAAGTTTCTTTGTTAAAACCTCAGCAAAATTTAAGGCAAGGTGTGCCGGCTATCTTACAGAGACTAAAAGACTTCTAAAACCCTAAGGACATTCTTCATAAACTGCCTGTGATAGATAATATGGTATCTAAGAGAATGTCCAACAATCTCAAAGATATTGTTCCATAGCAAACTGACCCATGAGCCAAGTAGAGAGGAGCCTGTCTTATGACTTCTGTCCAAAGGAATGAGTTATAAAATAATACATAGATGACTTTAAAAGATCATATGGGGGACACCTGGGTGGCTCAGTTGATTAAGCATCTGCCTTCAGCTCAGGTCCTGGGATTGAGCCACACATTGGGCTCCTTACTCAGTAGGGAGCCTGCTTCTCCCTCTCCCTCTGCCTGCTGCTCCCCCCTGTTTGTGCACTCACTTGCTCACTTTCTCTGTCAAATAAGTAAATAAAATCTTAAAAAAAAAAAAAAGTTCATATAGAGTCTATACTAGCTCAGCCTAAATGGTAAGGAGATAGTCCGAGAAGAAAAAAGACCTCTGAGCCCTCTAACTCCAAGAACAGAAAGCTGACTGAGGGGATGCCTGGGTGACTCAGTCAGTGAAATGCCACTCTGATTTTGCTCAAGTCATGATCTCAGTCAGGGTCATGAGATTGAGCCCCATGTCAGGCTCCTCACTCAGCATGGAGTCTGTTTTGGGATTCTCTCTCCATCTGCTCTCTCCCCTAGTTCTCTCAAATAAAATAAATATTTTTTAAAATAATAAAAAATAAATTAAAAAGCAGACCCAGAAATTTCCTTAAGCTACCTATACAAGCAATTTTTCATGAAAAAGGAAGAATAAACTCAGAAATCAGAACCAAGAGCTGAATGATCAGAAGAATCACTCCTAGGAAGCAGAATTGGGTCTAAATCAATGCCCATTCCCTGTCCCAAAACAGGGCAGTTGGTGACATATACCTGTGTGTATTTCACAATTTCCATGTACTGGTGTCTTTTATATGCTTTCCCAAATCTTTTTGAATGAATTGACTCCTTTCCTACTCTCATTTCTGTCTTTTCTTTGTTATATTTGCCAGTTACAGGCCTAAGCCTTAAAAACTCTCTGCATCTTAAGTTTTTTGCATTTTTGCAAGTCCTAAAAGATCACATATGAAGGCCAGTTACCCCACTGAAGAGATCAATGTAGGGAGACTCCATGGAGAGCTCTCATGGAGAAGGAGAGGTTTCAAAACCCTTTCAAGAGAGTTAGAGAAAGAGAGCTACCAGGCTAGCCCATCAGTGCAAGTGAGCCATGTCTTCAAGAACCATCCAAATGAGGCCACCAGATGTGTCAGTGAAGATATCTTGGACATTCCAGTCCAACCAAAAATAAATGCTGTGTGTAGGAGTCCTCAAATAAGAGCAAAATATCCAACCCACTGAACCCTAGCCATGCCACAGGATTCTGAAAATAATAAAATGGTGGTTATTTTAAGATACTAGGCTTTAAAGTGGCTTCTTATGAAGCAATAAAACAATGTTTTTTATAAACAAATATAACTATTACATGAACCTTGTGATTCAAAATATCGCTGCTGCGGAAGAAATGCCTATAGTGAATCTGTCCAGGTAGTAGGTTCACCCTGAAATTTCTGGCCTACCCACTTAATGCCACAAACTTACAGAAACTGAAAGGTCCTCCAAATGTCTACCATTTTATAGAAGAATTGAAGTATAAGTAATGTGGTTTGTATTGTGGGTTATTAAATAATTTATAAAGACATCACTGTATTTTTTTTCAGCAGTACTTTAAATTGCCACTTTTGAGGGTTGGCAGTCATTGGTTATAAAAAGTATGTATACATTATTATAAATTGAAATCAGACCTGCAATTGGTAATTTTTTTGTTTTGTTTTGTTTGTTTTGTTGTTGGTTAATCCCATTGAGGATGAATGATTTAGAAGATAATTTTTAAAGCATAAAGACAAAGAGAGTGTTATAAATGTGAATACTATTAATGGTAGTGATTCAGTCATATGTCTTCAAAGAATTATGAGGACTAAGTATATAAGTTACTTGGTGTTTTCTAAATATCATCTCCCAAAAGCCCTAAAATGTGATTAAAATATATAGAACTAACTGACCTTATCAAACTAAAAAGCCTCTTTACAGCAAAGGAAATCATCAACAAAATGAAAAGACTTCCTAGAATATGAGAAAATATTTGCAAATCATATATCTGGTAAAGGGTTAATATCCAAAATATGAAAAGAACTATACAACTCTAGGCAGCAAATAAATAAACCAATTAAAAATGGATAGAAGATCTGAATGGACATTTTTTCAAGGAAAATATACAAGTAGACAACAGGTACATGCAAAGATGTTCAGCATCACTAATCATTAGGGAAATGCAAATCAAAACCACAATGAGGTATCATTTCACACCTATTTGGCTATTATCAAAAAGACAAGAAATTAGTGTTGGTGAGGATATGGAATATGTGTATTATTGGTGGGAATGTAAATTAGTGCTGCTACTATGGAAAACAGTATGGAAGTTCTTCAAATAATTAAGAATAAAATTACCTACAATCTGGCAATTTCACTTCTGGGTATTTATCTGAGGAATATGAGAAAACAAATTTAAAAAATGTATACAGTTTCCTGTTCATTGCCATTTAGAATAGCCAGGATATGTAACAACCTAAGTGTCCATGAATGAATGAACGGATAGAGAAAATGGATACACAGAATATTATTCAGCCAAAAATAGAAGAAAATTTTTCTACATGGATGGACCTTGAAGACATTATGCTAAGAGAAATAAGGTAGACAGAGAAAGACAAAGATGGGGTATAGAGGGTAAAAATGTACAAACTTCCCATTAGAAAATAAATTTCATGGGGATATAGTATACAGCATGGTGAATATAGTTAATATTATTATGTTGTATATTTGAAAGTTCTTAGAAGTCCTCTTCACAAGAAAAACATAATTTTTTGTAACCACATACAGTAACAAATGTTAACTATATTTATTGTGGTCATCATTTCTCAATATTGAATTATTATGTTGTATACCTGAAACTAACATAATGCTGTTTTAACTGAGTATTTGAGAGAAAAGTGAGGAATGTTAGGATGGGGAAGAACATGGGTCAAAAACAAACGCCAGAAATTTCATAACTTTATTCAGGGCTATCCCTAACAGTTCATCTAAAATCAGTTACTTGTGGCAACCTAACAACCCTCTGCAGATGCCTGAGAATTCAAATCCAAAGCCTAAATACTGATGGAGCCAATATGGAGGATTTCCAGTCATGTTTTCAGTTTCAGTCATGACACCATGAGAACATTCTCATCTGCCTGTGTCAAGAAGGGTGTCCTGTGGATAAAGGATTTTGCCAGTGAGCATCTGAGGTCCTGTACCTCTGACTCCTGTATTAAGTCCAGGATCCCTGAACACTGCTTGGGGAGCACATTTGTAGGGGAGTTCCTATGAACTTAAATGCGTCAGCATGCTACTGAACACCAATCTGTATGTAGAGTGGGACAAATCGTAGTTAATACAAATCTCTTAAGAACCACTTCTTAAATGGAAGAAAAGTATCTGCTGAGTTAAAATCACATTTCCCAATATATCGCTGGTTTATGGCCTCAGAAAAACAGCTAGGATATAAAGGCAGAAAAGCTGTATAGTAGACACGGGAATACTTTCTTCACATGTAAAGGATGAACACTACAAAGGAGGTAGGAAAATACTTGGATATTCTAAGAATAAGAAAAATTCAATGAAAGCCAGAAGAGTATGAAGTACACCTTTTAGGTACATGCAATGTGGAAAAAAATATAGAAATAATTACTGTTTAGAGGTGTGTGTATTTGATAATTTTAGAGCAAAAACGAACCTTAAGATATATCTAATCTGGTCCTGTTTTTTATATACTGGAAGTATAATTTATTCCATAAGCACTATATCCTCAAATGGAGAGCAAAGCTATTTTTATCATTTAAAATTTAAAGAAAGCAATATAAAAATTATGAGGCAAGAAAAAATTGATAAACCTAATTTTATTAAAATTAAAGCTTCTGTTCTGCATAAGCCACTATTATAAAGTCAAAAGGCAAGCAACAACCTTGGAGAAAATATTTGCAGAACATGTATCTGATAAAAGGCTTGTATCCAAAACAGGCAGAGAACTCTTAAAAGACAAGAACAGAAAATCCAAAAAATCGATAAATTCAGTCAAAAGGTCTGAAAAAACTACTTCTCCAAAAAATATGCACAGATGCCAAACACATGAGGAGATGCTCAACATCATTTGTTATTGGGAAAATGTTCATTAAAACAATATGATATCATAGCATACTTATTAAAATGGCTTAAAAAAAGGAAAAAGTAAACTGACAATACCAATTGCTGCTAAGGATATGGAACAATAGGAACTTGTTTATAGCTGGGGTGAATGCAAAGTGCTACAACCACTTTGGAAGACAATTTAGTAGTTTCAAATAAGTTAAACATAGCTTCACCATAGAGTCCAGAAACCATGATACTTTGTATTTAGCCAACTGATTTTAAAACTGTATCAGTACAAAAGCTGGCACATCAATGTTTATAGAAACTTCTATAATAATCACCAAATCTGGAGGCAACCAACATGTCCTTCAATACAGGAACTGATAAATGATGGTATAATGATAAAATATGACATAAAATATACGGATAATGGAATATAATCAGCAATAAAAAGAACGACCTATCAGGTCACACAAAGATATGGAGGAAACCTAAAAACACATTGCTAACTAAAAGAAGGCAGTCTGAAAAGGCCACAGCCTGTCTAACTCCATTTATATGACATTTTAGGAAAGGCAAAATTATAGGGTTGGTACACAGATCAATGAATGCCAAGGCTTCTGGGAATGTGGAGGGAGCAGGAATTGAATAGATGAAGTACGGGAGGTATTTTTAGTGTGCTGAAACTATTCTGCGTGGCATTATGTCATGATTATAGGTCACTCTGCATTTGTCAAAACCCATAGAATTGACAATAAACAGAACAGGTCTTAATGCATGCAACTAAAAAAAGTATCATTTAGGAAGCTGGGAGATCCACAGGATGGAATGTAACACATGACAAAATAATCTAACTGTATTAGAAATACATGAAACCCTGAAAGGGTAGCAGTAAAAAGTTGCTGACCTAAATAACTTTCAAAATGAGTGGAGTCTGTAAGACTCTAAAGGCAAATGGAACTGCACACAAACCCTGCTGTAGTTGATAAAGTGGTTTCCCACGGAAGTACAGGTTAATAATTCTGAAAGTGCAATGCATGTATACTAGAATTGAACAATTAAGAGGATGGCAAATGGTGGGAGCCAGGTTTTCACTGTTGGAGTAGGAATTTACATGAAAGCAATGGGTGGAGGCTACGAATTCCATGCAGTAGTGGATTGGAGTTGGAGACAAAAGTATTAACTCACCTTTAGCTTAATATGAATACAAATGGTTACACGTAGAAATAGTTATAGATGTGTGTATATACATAGGTTAGCATGCACATATGTATTTATTATGTCAACTGAGATAACATAAAGAAATGATACTCCAGTAGCAAAGAGTACAGGTAGTGCCCAGATCTTGGTTTCCAATATCATTCTCTGCTCAAAGGAACTAGAGATACTGACTTCCAGTTATGGATTGAATAAGTCATGGGAATAAAATGCACAGCATAGGGAATATAAGCAATGGTACTGTAATAGTAATATATGGTGACAGATGGTAGCTACACTTGGGGTGAGCACGGCATAATGCATAGAGATGTTGAATCACCATATTGTACACCTGAAACTAATACAACATTGTGTGTCCACTATATTCAAATTTTTAAAATTAATTATTTTTTTAAAGGGAACCTCAACTCCTAAGAGAAATGGCTTATTCCATGCCTGGAGCAGGGAATACGGAAGATGAACCTGGAATATCTTGCAGTGCTAACAAGTAAGAAAGTGCTCAAAAAAACAAACAAACAAAAAAACTCAATCCACACGGAGAGGATGTCAACAGAAAAAGGAACCAGAACAATTTGAGGAATAAAACATCTAAAGTAGTAGTGGACCATTCAAAACTTAGAGAAGGCAAAGGTATGAAATAAATATCCACGAATTCATACTGATAGCAATTATTAAGTAAATAAATTGCAGTAGATAGACAAATCTCCTAGACAGAAAAATTCTTTGGAAATGGTCAGAAAAATAATTTACGTAGATATGCTGTTCTCAAGGAGAAGGAACATAACTTCTCACTCCTAAAATCTGGGTTGGATGTAGTGACTTCCTTCCACAGAATGCATACATAGTGTAGCTTTGCAGTGGAGAAATCAGACAAACGCTCCCTCAGCCATAGGATCCAGGATGGCATCCACAGTGACAAATTAGTTTGATAGTATATAACCTTGATGGCATGTGATGAGAGTGGCACCTTATCTCTATGATCTTTCTCCCAAAAATGAATAACCCAGTTCTAATCGTGAGAACATCATCACACAAATTCCAATAGAAAAGTATCCTTCAATTTACCTGGCCCATACTCCTCAAAGCTGTTGAAATCATCAAAAACAAGGAAGTTATGACGGACTATTACAACCCAGGGGAGCCTAAAGAAACATGACAACTAAAGATAATGTCATATCCTGGATGAGATTCTGGAACAAAAAGGACATTGAGAAAATACAAGAAATACTAATAAAGTATGGATCTTAGTTGATATTAATATATCAAGATAGGTTCATTAGTTGAGACAAGTGTACCATACTAATATAGATGTTAATAATAGAGAAAACTGGGATTGGACACATTGAATATTCTGTATTATTTTTGCTATTTTTCTGTAAATCTGAAGCCATTCTAAAATTAAAATTTTATTTAAAAATCAAACCTAAGGGCACCTGGGTGGCTTAGTCTGCCTTTTGCTCAGGTCACAATCCTAGGATCCTGAGATATAGCCCTGAATCAGGCTCCCCCAGCTCAGTGGGGACCCTGCTTCTTCCTCTCTCTCTCCGCCCCTCCACTCTGCCCCTTCCCTCAAACCCTAGCCCCTGCTCATGCCTTCTCTCTCTTTTTCTCTCAAATAAATAAATAAATAAAAGAATAAAAAAAAATAAAAATCAAGCCTACAAGATATTTTTATTGGATAAGCATATGAATTCAAGACCCAGCTTTCTATGTCTGTACATCTAGAATTTATTTCAACATTTTATGATTACCTGGGTTACTCAAATTAATAATGATTTTCACTTTTAGTAAAAAAAAATGGTGAAATATAATGATTTTGTTTTTAGAAATTGAAAATTTACTCCTAAAGAATAAGAATATCACTAAATAGGGGCACCTGAGTGGCTCAGTGGGTTAAAGCCTCTGCCTTCGGCTCAGGTCATGATCCCAGGGTCCTGGGATTGAGCCCCGCATCGGGCTCTCTGCTTGGCAGTGAGCTTGTTTTCTCCTCTCTCTCTGCCTGCTTCTCTGACTACTTGTGATCTCTGTCTGTCAAATAAATAAATAAAATCTTAAAAAATATATATCACTGAATAACCTAGAACATTTTTCTTCCCAAGTTTATAGTAACCTTCCCAATTGTGATTAGAGTACCACTGGCAGAAGGATTACGTAGGGTGCATGCTAGAAAGATTGATTCCTGTGGCCAACCCCAGAACTATTTAATAAGAATCTCAGGATAGGAAAGTTGTGGGCAGAGGGAAGAGGAGACCAATATAAATCTGTAACAAGATTTTCTATTTAGCCACTTGTCATCATGATTTCTGTGATTAAACATTTAGTATGGAAGAAGTAAATTTTGAAGATCTCTTAGAACAGTGAAAGGTACATTTTGTTCATACATGAGCATTATAAATGAATTTTTCCATCTTTTTTCCTTGAAGTATCACATAATTAATACAAAGCTTGTATTTGTAGGTAGGCATGTAAATTTTGATCAATATTGTCCTGCCAGCATACTCTTTATTTGTTAAATTAGTTGATCTTGGTTTTCTAATTTGTTTTCTGTAAAGACATTAACTGAAATTGTTTTTAGGAGTTCTATACATTGGACTTCTTTTAAAAAAACATCTTGTCATCTTCATGCATTCATGCACCATATATATATATAGTTTATTCGAAGGGTTTTATTTATTTTTTTAAATATTTTTTAATTTATTTAATTGACAGACAGAGATCACAAGTAGGCAGAGAGGCAGGCAGAGAGAGAGAGAGAGAGAGAGAGAGAGAGGAGGAAGCAGGCTCTCCGCTGAGCAGAGAGCCCAATGTGGGGCTCAATCCCAGGACCCTGAGATCATGACCTGAGCCGAAGTCAGAGGTTTTAACCCACTGAGCCACCCAGGTGCCCCCGGGAAGGGTTTTAAATAGCAATTTTAGATAAATCCTAACAAACAAAACATGTATTACTCTATCAAACAATTAATTTTCAGTAAGCTCCTATTTTGATACCAATTGGTAAATCACTTTTTTTGGTATGAGTGCATGTGTTTCTTTTTAATTTAGAAATGTTTTCATTCATTGTTTCTTTGGCTGAATGGTATTCCATTCCTATTGAAAGTCTAGCAGAGGCTTGAAAGTCCTAAGCTCAGTTCTTGGTTCATTTTTTACTGGGTTTTTATTTTTCTCATATTTCTTTTTTTATCAGGGTTTTTTTTTCATCACGGTAAGTGTACTCTTTAATCCCCATCCCCTATTTCCTCCACCCTCCCACCTACCTCCCCTCTGGTAACCATTTGCTTTTTATAGTTAAGAGTTCGTTTCTTGGTTTTTCTCTCTTTCTTTTTTCCCTAACTCCTATCCATGTTGTGGTAAATGCAAGATTTCATTCTTTTTTATGGTCAAATAATATTCCATTATATTTGTGTGTGTATGTGTGTGTGTGTTGTGTATATGTGTGTGTGTTTATATATATGTATATATACACATATATAAATAATTTATATTTGTATATATTCCATCTTCTTTTTCTATTCATGTATTGATGAGAACTTGTTTTTACTCTTTTTATTTAGTTGTCTCTGATTTTTTTTCTCCAACTAAATTTTCAATAATTCAGATGTGTTAAACATTTTATATTTTTTTAAGCTTTTGTTTATTTGACAGAGAGAGAGATCACAAGTAGGCAGAAGGCAGACAGAGAGAGGGGGAAGCAGGCTTCCCGCTGAGCAGAGAGCCTGATGAGGGGCTCGATCCCAGGACCCTGAGACCATGACCTGAGCCAAAGGTAGAGGCTTTAACCCACTGAGCCACTCAGGTGCTCCATGTTAAACATTTTAAATTATAACTCTGCCCACATCTTAAAATGTCCTAGGATGAGAAATTATTCATTTTGTTCAGAAGCATATAATTATTAAATCAGCATCTTCTTTAGTTTATGCTTGGGTTATAACGGCAGTAATATAAAGAGAGATTATTAACAAGTGGCAGTAATCATGGAAGGTAAGTTTTTAGTATTGTGATACACAGAACTTTCTATTTCTCTTATGTATTGTTATGACTTCATAAGATATCATAATCACAATTTGAATTTTAGACAGAAATAAAAAGGTATATTTTTGAGGGTAAATGAAAAGTAAAACCAAGGCTAATGGATAAGAGCTACATAGAATTCAATATAAGAACCTTCAAAGAATCTGAGAGCCACCCAAAGATGGCAAAACACTAAGTGTTTTGTCACAAAGTGATGACACTTATCCCTGAAAGTGTAATCAGAAGTTGAACAATTGGAGCGTCTGGGTGGCTCAGTGAGTTAAGCCTCTGCCTTTGGCTCAGGTCATGATCTCAGGGTCCTGGGATTGAGCCCCACATTGGGCTCTCTGCTCAGCGGAGAGCCTGCTTCCCCCCCTCTCTCGGCCTGTTGCTCTCCCTACTTGTGATCTCTCTCTCTGTGTCAATAAATAAATAAAATCTTAAAAAAAAAAGAAGTTGAACGATTACTTGGTGCAGTTAAGAGAGTGATTGAAATGATTGTTCTAAGACCTAATATAGCTATAGCTCTGTCTTATATTAAGCCACCTAAGTTAAGAAAAAGAGAGAACATTAATATAATACTTTAGTACATTTGTTATGACATATGGATTTTTAAGTTTTTTACTATGTAGATATAATGATTTATATATAAATTTGCAAAGAGAATTTTGAATATAGAATTTATGCATAGAATTATATATAGAATTTATATATAGAATGTGGCTTATAAGCCATATTTAGAGTCTTAAAAAAGACATTTTATTTTAAGCATGAATTTATGGATTAGGAATGTGGGAAGGACATAGCTAAGAGGTTCTTCCTTTGTGATTTCTCATGCAGGGAGATCATGGCTGGGGCTGCAGTCATCTGAAGGTGAACTGGGGTAGACATCCAAGATGGCTCACTCACATGACTGATAGCCATTGGCTGAGAATTATGCTGGGTTGTCAACTTGAGCATCCATTTGACCTCTCCAGTGTGGTGGTCTCAGAATAGTCAGATCTGTGTTTTACTGCTCCAAATATGAGTAACCATTAAGAAAAAAAAGGCATAAGTTACAACATTTTGTATGACCCAGCCTCTCAAATCACATAACATCACTCTTACTTCTCACTACTGGTTTCAAGCAAGTCACAAGTTACATGACAGTTAGAGTTGAAGATGCATTGGTCCAGATTCCTTTAGCCAATTTGGATTAGGAACCTTAACAAATAAGGGTAGTTGACATCTCTTGATCATGCTCTTGAGTAGTTACTACTTTTTAATTCCCATGTTAGAACCCAGCCTTTATCTGAGGAATAGGTTTATAGTTGTTGACTATTCTTCTAATAGAATATAGAGTCACAGAAATGATTCCTATAACATGGAAGTTGTTCATTTTATTTTTTAGTCATAAAAATGACAAATGGTACAATGACATTGTTGCAGTCACCCATACAAATAGAACTCTGTTAAATTTTGTCTAACTGCTTGGTAGATGAGTTGAACTTGATAATCTGCTGGCTGAGATGGAGATAATGCAGTATAGACTTGTCCCTGAAATTTATCAATATTACAGAACAAAGTTATATGGTATTATTTATAAGTAAAAATAGTTTTCTCGTTAAACAGAAAATCTATCCTTAAAAATCCAAAATATAGGCAAATATGTAGTCATAGGGCATTATTCATTTTTTTTGTTTTTTTTTTTAAAGATTTTATTTATTTATTTGTTAGCGAGAGAGAGAGAGAGAGAGAGAGAGAGAGAGAGCGAGCACAAGCAGACAGAGTGGCAGGCAGAGGCAGAGGGAGAAGCAGGCTCCCTGCCGAGCAAGGAGCCCGATGTGGGACTCGATCCCAGGACGCTGGGATCATGACCTGAGCCGAAGGCAGCCGCTTAACCAACTGAGCCACCCAGGTGTCCCTGTTATTATCTTTTTATGCACAAAGTATTTTAATTTTCATTTGTTGTCTATTTTTTCTTTTGTTGTCAGTGTCTCTGACGTTATATCCAAGAAAATATTGCCAGCCGGTCATAAGCTTTTGCCTTAGGTTTTCTTCTAAACGTTTTGTAATTTTAGTGCTGAAGTTTTAAGTCCCTGGGCTATTTTGAGTAAATATCCAACTTCATTCTTTCCATGTGGATTGTAGTTAGGGAGCAGACAGAAAAAAATCAAGTTTCTTCTTCCAGTCTTGCCTTTTCTCTCTAGACACCTACAAAGGGAAAGCCTCTCTTGTCAACTGGCAAAGCATCAAGTCCTAGCCTCAGCACAGGGTACAGAGGATAGTACACCTGATAATCTTTTTGTTTTTCATGACTGACTTTTTTGAAGACTCAAGGCCAAGAAATGTTCCACATTCTGGTTTTGTGTCATTGCTTCCTCATGATTGGGTTCAGATTAAACAATTCTTGTCAAGGATATTAGTACATACACAAATCTGTATACTTCCTATTGCTTCAAGTCAGGAGACATATAATATCAAGTAGTCCCCATTGGTGATGCTAAGTCTGGCTGCCTGGTTAAAGTGGTGATTGTGGATCTCTCCAATGTAAAGATACCTTTCCCTTTGAACTTAGTAAGTAATCTAAGGGTCATACTTTGAAACCATGTGAATAGCCTGTTCCAATGATGTTTCTTCTAATGGTCTGAACATCCATCGATGACCACTGCCACAATCAGTTACTATCCCAGGTTATAAAATGGTGATTTTCTAGTTCTATCATTATTTCTAAATTTATTAATTGGCTTTCTGTAAAGACATGATTTTCTCCTTTGCTCTGTTACCATATATATGTATGTATATATATATATATGTGTGTATATATATGTATGTATATAGTATATGTATACTACATATAATATAGCATATATAAATACATTAAAAAATAGTAATTGATAAAATTCAATGCCTATTTATGATAGAATATAGGCAACTTCCCTTAAACTGAAAACGGGTATGTACTATAAACCTATGGCCGGAACGCCTGGGTGGCTCAGTTGGTTGAGCGGCTGCCTTTGGTTCAGGTCATGATCCCAGCGTCCTGGGATCAAGTCCCACATCGGGCTCCTTGCTCGGCAGGGAGCCTGCTTCTCCCTCTGCCTCTGCCTGCCACTCTGTCTGCTTGTGCTCTCTCTCTCTCTCTCTCTCTAACAAATAAATAAAAATTAAAAAAAAAACTTTAAAAAAAAAATCAGAAACATCTTAAATGTCCAATGTTAGAGAGGTCCACCGAAGAATGTAGCAAATAAGTACATTTTGAGGCATCTTTAAATCCCAGGGGAAACCATATGAGAAAATGCTTACAAAAGTGCTTTTCAGTAAGTCAGAATATAAAATTACATATGCTGATTTCAATTGTAAATAGCAAAATAGAAAAAGCAAAAAAAAATTAGAGTCTAAGACAATTTATATAGAACTTTAAAAAGTATGTTTTATTTTTACAGTGTATATATTTTCTTTTCATGATCAAGAAGACCTAAAGCAGTGTTTTTTTTATTATTGAATGTTAAAAAATAGAATGTATTTTCATACCTTCTATACATACCCCTTCAGACAATAAAGGACTTACTATTTCCTTCCTTCATTTACTTGTTGTACTAAAGCATTATCTGACTCATCTTCTAATGATATCCAGGCCATATCAAGTATTACTTCTTTTTGTTGCTTTCTTTGATATACCTCAACAAAAACTCTTTACTCTTTTTTTTTTTTATTTGACAGAGAGAGAGATCACAAGTAGGCAGAGAGGCAGGCAGAGAGAGAGGGGGAATCAGGCTCCCCACTGAGCAGAGAGCCTGACACGGGGCTCGATCCCAGAACCCTGGGATCATGACCTGAGCCGAAGGCAGAGGCTTTAACCCACTGAGCCACCCAGGCACCCCAAATTCTTTACTCTTAAAATTGTGTCCACATAAGACATTTTTAGAAATTAAGATTCAACTTAAAATAATAAAATTCATCCTATTAAAGCATACAGTTTAGCATACTTTGCTACATACTTTAGTGAACTATTTCAGTAGTTTTTAGTGTATTCATAAAGTTGTCTTATTATCACCAGTATCTTAATTCCAGAACATTTTCCTCACTTTATGAGGAATCCCTGTACCTCATACCTCATTTGTACCTCCCCGACAGACCCTAACAATGACTAATCTACTTTCTATCTCTATGGGTTTACCTATCATGGACATTTCATAGAAGTGGAATCATATAATATGTGGCCTTTCATATCTGGCTTCTTTCATGTGGTATAATGTTATGAAGATCCATCTCTGTTGTAGCATCTATCATTACTCTATTCATTTTCATGGCTGAATAATATTCCATTTTATGGTTATGCCACATTTTTTTAATCTTTTCATTGGTCAGTGGGCATTTGGATTGCTTCCATTTTTTTTACCATTATATTTAATGTTTCTTTTTACATGTATGTACAAGTTTTTATGTGAATATGTTTTCCATCCTCTTAGGTATAAACCTAGGATTAGGTTTGCTGTGTCGTATAGTAAATCTGTTTAATTTTTTGAAGAACTACCAAACTGTTTTTCAAAGTGAGAGCATAATTTTACATTCCCACCAGCCATATACAATGGTTCCTATTTGTTTACATCCTTGCCAACACGGAATTATTTGTCTTTTCAATTATAGCCATCCTAGTAGGTATGAAATTGTACCCCAAGGTTTTGAGTTGCATTTCTCTAATGACTAATGATCTTTGCATGTGTTTATTGTCCATTTGTATCTCTTCTTCAGAGAAATGTCTATTCAAATCCTTTGTCAATTTTTCAGTTGTGTTTTTTACTGTTGAGTTGTAAGTGTTCTTTATACATTCTGAATATCAGAGGTTTATCATATATATTATTTGCAAATGTTTTTCTTCCAGTTCTGTGGGCTGTCTCTTCACTTTCTTTTTTTTTTTTTTTTAAGGTTTCATTTATTTGACAGACAGAGATCAGAAGTAGGCAGAGGGGCAGGGAGGAGGAAGCAGGCTCGCCGCTGAGCAGAGAGCTCTATGCGGGGCTCGATCCCAGGACCATGAGATCATGACCCAAGCTGAAGGCAGAGGCTTTAACCCACTGAGCCACCCAGGTGCCCCTCTTCACTTTATTGATAATGTCTTTTGAAGCCCAGAAGTTTTTAGTTTTGATAAAGTCCTATTTTTTCTTTGCTTTTGATGTTATATATGAAAAACCATTGCCTAGTTTAAATTCACTAAGATCCATACCTGTAATTCCCTCTTTTACAGTTTTTAGCTCTTATCTTTAGGTTTTTTAATTCACTTTGTGTTAATTTTTTAGATGATGCACAGAGGACTTTATATAGATCTTCTTATTACACTTGACACTACATCATTCTCTACTGAATTTATTCTTTCCTCTCTTCCTCCAGATTTTGATCTCCTAGAATACTACACACAGTAACTGGTAATAACAGTTCCTGAAAAAGATAATTACTTTTTCAAATTGAATGGCTTTCCACAGATTAAACATTAGCATTGATGTGTTACCCCAAATTATTTAATTTTGTTCACCAAAATAATTCTGAGTATCTGTGTCACTAATAGTTAATTTCAACTTTAAATTCACCTTATTATGATATTTGCCTTGTATGGAAGGTGGTACAAAATTCATCTGAGTTGAGATAATGATGTATTTTTATGTTTTAGGTGATTTTTGTGGTTATATTTTTGTGATTTTTATATTTCAAGATTTAATTTTAATTAGTTAATATATAGTATAATGTTAGGTTCAGGAGTAGAATTTAGGGATTCATCACTTACATATAACACCCAGTGCTCATCACAAGTGCTCTCCTTAACACTCATCACTAATTTAGCTATTCCCTCACCCATTTTCTCTCCAGCAACCCTGTTTGTTCTCCATAGTTAAGAGTCTCTTATGGTTTGCCTCCCTCTCTCTCTCTTTTTTTTTTTCCATTCCTCTGTGTTCATCTGTCTAGTTTCTTAAATTCCACATATGAGTGGGGACACCTGGGTGGCTCAGTAGGTTGAGTATAGAACTCTTGATTTCAGCTCAGGTGATGATCTTGGGGTCATGGGATCAAGCCCTGTGGTGAGCTCTGTGTTCAGCACAAAGTCTGCTCCAGATTCTCTCACCCTCTCCCACTCCCTCCACTCCCCCCCACTCCCTTTCTCAAAAAAAAAAAAAAAATCCACATATGAGTGAAATCATCTGGTATTTGTCTTTCCCTAACTGAGTTATTTTGCTTGGCATAATGATTTTAGTGGTTTTATTTGTTTAGTGGGTTCTTATCTTCAGATCTTTTCTTTATCCCGAGACAACTCTAAACAGAACAAAATAAACATAACACTAATAATTTCTTTTTCTTGTATCAGTGGTATTCTATGACTAACCTATACATTACAATGATTTTAAAAACCCAACAAACTTCTAAGACCATGCCAGATACTTATAAGTGGCTTTGCTCTCAGAAGAGTGAGAGACTGTTATCCTTGAGCATCTGTAGTGATGGCACAAGAAGCACCAGAAAGCTAGAAAGTGTGCGCCAAAGCCATAGGGTAGATATGAAGCTGTTCTGTATCTTCAGGTATGCAAATCAGAAGAAAGATTTTGATAGTGTTAAAGATTTGATGTCAGAGAAGGAATCTGGTCAGATAAATTACCAAACATTAGTTTGAGATTCATGGTGTTATTTTCTGTTAATCAGTTGTTGGGTATCAGGAAGCCCAAATAAACGATTGTCATTCACTCCTTTCAACAGTTAAGGAGCTCAGTTAAAGTGCCAATGAAAGATGAACTACCAGAACCAAGGCCTGATGGAGTACGAGCCCCAATGTAGGCATGCATGACCTATTTTATGTGAAAGGAGAGATGTTCTGGGAGGAGGACAAAAGGAAAAAGAGTGAAGTTCTCTAAGTGGTGATCCAAATAAGAACCTAGACTAGATGAAGAGGCATCTCTAATCTCCTCCAGGAAGAACAAGGATTTGTAGGTAAGTGCTTGGAGTTAACCAGATGTTCAATGACAGGTTAGTAAAGAAGGGTCAAGTGTCTCAAGCATACATGAGAATGATTTTAAGTGGACAGGTATAAAAATAAACTTTTAGAAAATGGAGCACATCACAATTAAATATTGAGAAGCATGTAGGGTTTGTACTTAAATTTTTTGGTTTTTGTTTTAGATGCTCACTGATGGGGCATATTAAGCTGTTTATAGATAAAAAGTAGAAATTATAGCTATATGTGCTTTTAAATTAATAAAGACATTTTTATGAAATCAAAAACAACTAATAAAAATATTTGCAATGCAAAGTAAATCATGAACCAATTGTAAGAAACAACATTTACCTTAATGGTTTCTATCAATTATATGTGTTGATAATTTCAGTTTCTAAAACAATCATTAACAACAGTATACTTAATGGCATTAACTGTTGCTAAGAAAAGCCTGTGCTGTTGCTGGTAGCAATAATTTATGCATTCACTAACAGGGGGAGGAAGGATATAACATTAATTTCCTTCTTTTTCTGTTGACAAAGTAAAATTAATATCTATTCTCCATTCGAGCATTTGTTCATATGTATGCCTGCAATGTTAAAGAAATACAGGGCTTTTTTCAATAAAATATTCATTTATTAACATTTATGGAGTGCAAACCATATGCTATGTACCAGTCTCTCCTCTTGTGCTATGATTGTCAACTGTGGCTGTGGGAATTTAAGATGAGAGCTTGATAAAAAACAGTTTAGGTTCTTATAAGCACTTATTCACATGCATTTTGAGGAAAATTTTTATGTAGAGGCAGACCAAATCAAACTTTTTGAAAGGTACAGATTCCAGAGATTGTTGAATGTGAAGGAATGGGTAAAGATGAAGAACACTGTATAAAGGTGCTCATTTAACTAGTACTGGCAAGTATTGGTCAAATTTCCTTGGTTATTTGGAGCAGCCCCATTGGAGAGAATTACCCTGAAGCTGGTGGCACTGATGGTAAACCTGGGTAACTACCTGTCACCCCTTCATCCCCTGCTTTCTCTCCTAGAGGTCCAAACAGCATTAAAACACAGGAAGTCACAAGTGAGCTTACCTTCCCCTACTGCAGTCTCTCTCACATTTTCAGTCTTAGCCAATGATAATACCAGTTACCTTGTCACAAAATACAGAACTTAGGCCTTAGCACATACTGAGCACCGGCTGTCCTTACACTTTAACTTTCCATTGTGATAAACCTCTACCCATGGTTGAGTCAAATTCTTTAATAACCCAGTCATCCATACCTTTGTTCAACCTCTAGTATGACAACCCTTGTCTTCGCATTTTGGACTGGAATCATGGGTTTCCTAGCCTCCCAGCTTCGTTGCTTTCAAATGTCTTTTATCAGAATAATCTCATCAAATTACAAACCTTCCTATTACTCTCTCACTTAAATTGCCCCACAGCTAAAATCTCACAGAATTACACCTCTAAGGCCTACCTTAATTGAACTCCTTTGTATTTCCCCAGTTGTATCTCCAGCTTCTTCCAATCCTTCAACAATATCAAATGACTTGCCTTTTTCTAAGCATAATAGGTTTTATTCTATTGGGACTTCTCTCTCCCAGGACTTCTCTCATTCTTCATATCTCCCTTGCTAAGTCTTATTCATCCTAAAACCCTTCAGTTCCATGTTCAAGTATGTCTCTGTTCAAATAATGATCAATTTTGTGTAACCGGAGAATATGGTCATGTGTGATGGGAAGTGGCAGAATTTATTGGGGTCAGATTATAAAGGATCTTATATGACAAGTGGAAGAGGCTCATAAACTAATTAGAAAGTAAGAGCCTGACCTTAGCAATGGCAGATTGGAGGGCACAGTTCTTCCCCTCAGAAAAGCTTTTGATATTCTCTCCAATCTGCCACTGCTTAGGTCAGGGCTGAGCCTGAGAAACTAGGTAGATAGTGACACTATTATTTGAGATAAAGAATACAGGATGATAACCAAAATGAGGAGATTTTTTTTTTCTTGATAGAGTATTTCAGATATTTTTGAAGGGTATAGAACATGGCTCTTAGTCTCATACATGTGAAGGTTGAGTATGTTAGGACCTTACTACCAGTGACATAATTTGAATTTAGAATTGGACAAATTTCACTCAAAGATTAGGGTGAACTCCCTGTATACCAGAAGGAATTTTGAAAAGCAATAGCTATATTGCCACCTCTGCCCTAATATCATCCTTCTTTACTTTCTTAAAAAACATCAAAATAAAGAAAACATGATCTGAAAGGCAGCTACCACAACAGCAATATATTGCCTCTCTCTCTGTATCATCAGTAGACCAAGACTTGTACTGAACAAGAGAAGGAATAAAATTAACGTGCTTTTGTGGATGCTCCTGGGAATCACTTAGTCTAGAGTCATTGTTACCAAATAGTTAACTAAAAGATATAAACACCAAACAAAATCATGAAAATCCAAATACCAGACAAGTACCTTTATTTTAGTTGAAGACCAATCTGTTAACTCTGAATAATCCTATGTGGAAAAGGATACAGCTATTTCTTCATGACATCACTTATCCAAGAAGCTTACTCACTGAAATTGTTTCTTAAGGGGAGGGGCACTTTTTTTCTAAAGTCTGACGTATTTTTAGTGTTATAAGACAAAAGGAATAATGTTCCAGCCATCACAAAAAAAGCAGGTCTCAAATCAAGATGAGGAGTAAAAAACCATGAGACATACTTATATGTCAAAATTTTAAAAATCCTCTTTATCTTAAAGAAAGGTAAAAGCTCTTAGATGTACCTCTGTTTTATATGCAACACATTCAATCTTTCTGTAAACATTTGCTGACAACTCTGCTGGGCACTTAAAATACAAAACAAACAAGTCCTCTGTCTTCTGGGCTAATTGCTCCTGTGATTTTCTTTCTTTCTCTTATAATATGGGTTCTAGTTCTGGCATCATTGTGCTTGCACACTCTGGACATATTTCAGTTTCTTACCAAACAACCTGAAATATAACTAGCAGACTGAATTCTTTTTTTTTTTAAGATTTTATTTATTTATTTGTCAGAGAGAGAGGGAGAGAGAGCAAATGAGCACAGGCAGACAGAGTGGCAGGCAGAGGCCGAGGGAGAAGCAGGCTCCCTGCCAAGAAAGGAGCCCGATGCGGGACTCGATCCCAGGACCCTGGGATCACGACCTGAGCCGAAGGCAGCCGCTTAACCAACTGAGCCACCCAGGCGTCCCCTTTATTCACTTTCTTGTACAACTGTCCACCATATTCATTTCTAGAACTCTTCATACAAATAGTCTTGATTCCCCCAATATCCCAGCCCCTGGCAACCATCATTCTACCCATTCAGCCATTGACTGAGATAAGTGAGAAACAGAAGTGCAACTCGCCAGATCAGAAAGCTAGTATGTCTGCTAATGAAATTGTATCTTACATTCAATTTTAAAGGAGATGTGCTTACTTTTGGTTCACACTGAGCTTATATTAAGCTTTGGGGGTTTTGCATAAATTGTCAGCTTGTCAATGTAATGTGCCATCCTCGGAGTGCCATGCATTTTCAGCTTTAATCAACTTGGGTTCTTTATTCAATCTAGTGACAAAATTTTAAAAAGGACACAGGAGAACCCTGTTTTATGCCACTATTGATTTTTCTGCTTGTCATCCTCAGTGACAGACACAGTGCATTAATCAACACTTTCAGGATAAAATTGCTCAAATAAATGATTTCAACTAATTGGACTGTGATATAGTTCTCATTTTTCAATCTTGGCTGCTGGATATGAGTGACTTATTTACATAGATTTACATGATATCTTCCCATATTTGTAAGGTTTTGGTCTAGTCACTAATCCTATCTTGTTACAAGTTAACCTGTGATAACTTATTCCTTATATATGTATATTTATTTATAACAGTTTCTTGGTTTGAGAAATTTATTAAATTATCTTTTTCATAATCCTTTGAAGAATTTTGTTGGGGGCTGATATAATATTTGGTAATATTTAATATCAGAGTTTTCTATAGTTTCTTTTGAAAAATACATTGAGATTGGTAAAACTAAAGTCACTTGATACTCCTCTCCATATCCAGGATTTTTTTAAGATTATTTACAATACTTCCTTAATTGTATCTGCAATTTCATTCAGTATATTTTACTGTCAGTACATTTTAAGTACCTAAAACTGTCACACTGTATCTCACCTCCCTAGGGCTTCAGGTCTCTCTTAGGTTTTAAAATCTTCTCTACATTACAGAACTTTCTCTCTTTAAAAAAAAAAAAATAGTAACTACAAAAAGGACACTGAAAATAAGTCACGTCGTTTTGTAGCATTTTGCCTTCTAAGCATGGTGCTTAGACTGTCTTTGATCTTATTCCAATTCTGTTTTATAAAGTCCTGTGCTTTATACTAAAATTTTTGAAGTCCCATTCTTTTTTTTTTTAAGATTTTATTTATTTATTTGATAGACAGAGATCACAAGTAGGCAGAGAGGCAGAGAGAGAGAGGAGGAAGCAGGCTGTCCGCAGGGCGGAGAGCCCCATGTGGGGCTCGATCCCAGGAGCTTGGGATCATGACCCGAGCCGAAGGCAGCGGCTTTAACCCACTGAGCCACCCAGGCGCCCCTAAAGTCCCATTCTTTACACTAAAATCATAAGAAGTGAGGTTGGTCATGTTTTCAGAGATACCCTTGGTTCTAGGTTGTTTTTTTTTAATTTTTGAAATTGTAATTTTCAAAACTGGAGCTAAACAGAAAGTCCTCTTTGAACATCATTTTATTATTTTTTTAGTTTAAATTTAATTTAATTAACATATAGTATATTATTAGTTTCAGGGGTAGACTTTAGTGATCAACAGTTTTATACAACAACCACTGCTCATTACATCATGTGCCTCCCCATTGTTCATCACCCAGTTACACCATCCTCCACTCACTTCCCCTCCAGCAACCCTCAGTTGGTTCCCTATAGTTAAGTCTCATGGTTTGCCTCCCTCTCTGTTTTCATATTTTTCCTTCCCTTCCCCTGTGTTCATCTGCTTTGTTTCTTAGATTTCACATATGCATGAAATCATATATTTGTTTTTCTCTGACTGACTTATTTCACTTAGCATGCTACCCTCTAGTTTAAACCACATCATTGCAAATGGCAAGTTTCATTCTTTTTGATGGCTGAGTAATATTCCTGTGTGTGTCTGTGAGTATATGTGTCTAGCATCTTTATCTGTCATTTTGTATTTTCAGAAGATTTACTCCCTGTCAATTTAGAATACTTGTGATTGTACTAATTTTATAATGTTCAATCCCTGTTGAATATTATTACATTTAAGAGTTTCTTACTATTAGATCATATCTGTAATCTCTATGCATTTTGGGAGTGAGAGAGCAATGTCTGATTGTACTTAATATCTTTTCTATCATTATAATTCTACCTATGTCATCTTTATTGAAAGAATTCAGTTTTGTTTATTGTTTCCCTATTTTTATCAAAGTAACACATGCACATAGTAAAAATTAATTAGTAGCGTTAAATAATTTATGGTATTCATCTCATTCCTTATCACCTCCAGTCTTTCTACTGAGAAGCAAGCATTTTTAGAAGTTGTTACAGTGATTCTTCTCTTAGAAGTGTAACTTTTTAAAAAAGATTTATTTATTTATTTATTTATTTTAGAGAAAGAGAGTGGAAGGGAGAGAGAGCATGAGAGGGGTGAGGGACAGAAGAACAAGGAGAGAAGACTCAAGTAAACCCTGTGTTGAGCAAGGAGACTGCCATGGGCTCAGCCCCACAATTCTGGGATCATGACCTGAACCAAACCAAGAGTTAGATGCTCAACCAACTGTGCCACCCAGGTGCCCCAAAACTGTAGCTCTTAATAATATGTAGATATTTCTTGATTTATCAAACACATTTTTGATTCTTCTATGAAGGTAAGAATTAGGTCATTTCAAATATCCCCATCTGGCTGCCCCAATGCAGGGCTTGATCCCAGGAGCCTGAGATTATGACCTGAGCCAAAAGCAGGCGTTTAACGACTGAGCCATGCAGGTGCCCCTATTTTTAATTTTTTGAGAAAACTTCATACTGTTTTCCAAAGCAGTTGCTCCAATTTCATTCCCACCAACTGTGCACAAGGATTCCCTTTCACCCACATCCTTGGCAACACTCGTTACTTCTTATGTTTTTGTTACTAGCTATCCTAACAGGTGTGAGGTGATATTTCATAGTGGTTTTTATATGTATCTCCCTAATGATTAGTGATATTGGATACCTTTTCATGTAACTGTTAGCCATCTGTATGTTTTTTGGGGAAAAGTGTCTATTCAGATCCTCTATCCATTTTTTAATTGGATTGTTAATTTTTTTCTACTGAGTTGTATGAGTTATTTATATATTTTGAATATTATCTTCTTATCAGTTATATGCTTTGCAAAATTTTCTCCCAATTAGTGAGTTGCTTTTTTATTTTCTGAATAGTTTCCTTTGCTGTGCAGAAGCTTTTTATTTTGATGTAGTCCTCTTGTTTATTTTTGGTTGTGGTTGCCATTGCTATTGGTGTCATATCCAGAAACTCAAGTGCACTTGAAAAGAATGTGTCTCCTGTTTCATTTAGATGGAATTTTCTATATCTATCTGGTAAGTTCATCTAGTCTAACATGTTGTTTAATATCAATGTTTCCTTATTGATTTTCTGTCTGGATGCTCTATTCACTGGTGAAAGTCAGGTATTGAAGTTTCCTACTATTATTGTATTACCATCTGTTTCTCCTTTTAGGTCTGTTAATATTTGTTTTATGTATATTGCATGCTTAGATATTTACAAATGTTATATCCTCTTGTTGGATTGATCCCTTTAACATTAAGCATTCTTTAATTTAAAGTCTATTTTGTCTGAAGTAAATATAGCTATCTTAGCATTCTTTTGACTTTTATTTGCATGGAATGTTCTACATATCTTGATTCAGCAATTTGAGAAAGTCCATCCTTTGGTTGAAGATATTAACTTTTCAACTTTCCTTCCTTATCTCCCTCACAAATTCTGTCAGGTATAGCTTTTTCTTTATAATAGCAATAGTGATAACATCATATGTTCTACTGTAGCTATAATAAAATATTATATAACTTGATTCTTAAAATTCAGGAAAGAGTATTATGCAATTACAGCTGTGTACCAAAAAGAACAACATGCTGGTTTAAGATAGTATTTTAATCTATGCATGCCCCATGTCACATACTCAGGATCCATTTGAGAAGAATGTTGCTTAAATGTATTTTCTGTATACTTCTCAGTTGTAAGAAATGGTGCTTTACTCCATTTTGTTTCATCAGCTAACCATGGGTTTTTATTAAAGTTCCTTACTTTTCCTAGGATTTCTCATTTTTCATATATTTTCTGTCTGAGAGAATAAATATATGCAATCCTCAATATAACACTAAGAATCTCCAGTTCCTTATTTATTTCATGTATTATTTGGAATTTATCCCAGCCTTTTTAAAGATGTGTAACATTCTGCATTCCTTCTTAGAGACCATTAACTTTGAGATCTAATTTGAACCAATGACTTTCTAGGCTTATACAGATGAATCATCCCAGTGTTTGTTCCATCGTATTCCTATCTTTGCTGCACTATTCCTCTTTCTTGATTATTATCCTTGTTTTGCTGGGGTACAATCTCAAAAAATTTCTTCAGAAAGGATCCATCAAAAGTAAGCTTTCTTGGGGGTGCCTGGGTGGCTCAATCAACTAAGCGACCAATTCTTGATTTTAGCTCAGATCGTGATCTCAGGGTCATGAGAGGGAGCCCTGTGTCAGGATCTGTGCTGGGTATGGAGCCTGCTCAAGATTCCCTCTCCCTCTGTCTTTGCCCTCCCCTACTCTCTCTTGCTGGGAATAAATAAATAAATAAATAAATAAGTAAATCCAATTTTTTAAAGTGAACTTTTTTATTGCTGCAAGAATTACATTGGCTTTATTTTGCACCTATAACTGAGTAAATAACAGTTTGATCAGGTATAGAATTGTATATTGTTCATAAGTTTGCTGTGAGATTTTGAATGTTTTTTTTTAAGATTTTATTTATTTATTTGACAGAGAGAGAGATCACAAGTAGGCAGAGAGGCAGGTAGAAAGAGAGGAGGAAGCAAGCTCCCTGCTGAGCAGAGAGCCCGATGTGGGGCTCGATCCCAGGACCCTGAGATCATGACCTGAGCTGAAGGCAGAGGCTTAACCCAATGAGCCACCAAGCCCCCCCCAACTGTTTATATACATCGTATCTTTTTTTTTTAAAACTTCTTTTGACTCATTTTTTAAGTTTTTTATTTAAATTCCAATTAGTTAACATACAATGTTACATTAGTTTCAGATGTACAACATAGTGGTTCAACACTTCCGTGTATAACCGGGTGCTGATCACAAGTACCCTCCTTAATCTCCATCAGCTGTGTAACCCATGTCGGCCCTCACCCTTCTCCCTCACCTCTGGTAACTGTCAGTTCTCTATTTTTAAGAGTCTATTTCTTGATTTCTCTCTCTCTCTCCTTTTTCCCCTTTGCTCATTTGTTTTGCTTCTTAAATCCCATATATGAGTGCAATCATATGGCATTTGTCTTTGACTGATTTATTTTGCTTAACATTATACTTTCTAGCTCCATCCATGTTGCTGCAAATGGCAAGATTTCATTCTTTTCAATGGCTGAATAATATTCCTATCTATATCTATATCCTTTTTCCATTCATCAGTCAATGGACACTTGGGCTGCTTCCATAATTTGGGCATTGTAAATAATGCTACTATAAACATAAAGGTACATGTATCCATTTTCATTAGTGTTATTGAATCTTTTGGGTAAATACCCAGTAGTGTAATTGCTGGATCATAAGGTAGTTCTATTTTTAAGTTTTTGAGGAAACACCATACTGTTTTCCAAAGTGGCTGCACCTGTTTGCATTCCTACAACAGTGCGTGAGGATTCCTTTTTCTTCACATCCTCATGACATCTGTTGTTCCTTGTGTTGTTTATTTTAGACATTCTGATAAGTGTAAGGTGATATCTCATTGTAGTTTTGATTTGTGTTTCCCTGATGGTAAGTGGTGATGAACATTTTTTCATGTGTCTGGTAGCCATCTGGATGTCTTCTTTGGAGAAATATCTAATCGTGTCCTCTGCCCATTTTTTTTTTCTCTGCCCATTTTTTAATTGGATTTTTATTTTTGGATGTTGAGTTTTATAAGTTCTTTATATATTTTGGATATATCATATTTTTTATCCATTCATCATTGATAGACATTTGGGCTGTGTCTATATCTTGATTATAATGAATAATGCTGTGATAAACATGAATGTCCATATATCTCCTTAAATTCCTGTTTTAATTTCCTTTGGGTATATACTCAAAAGTGAAGTTGTATGTTCATATGATAAATTTATTTTTAATTTTTTGAAGAACCTCCATACTATTTTTCCATAGTGGCTGGACAATAACTTACACTCTCACCAACAGTGTATATGAGAGCTCCATTTTCACCATATCCTCACCAGCACTTGCTTTTGTCTTCTTGATAATAGCCACTCTAACAGGTGTAAAGTAATATCTCATTATGGCTTTAACTTGCATCTTTCTGATGATTAGAGATGTTCAACATCTTGTCATGTCTGCTGGCCATTTTGATATCTTCTTTAGAAAAATGTCTACTTAGTTTTTCTGCCCACTTTTTAATCATATTTTTATATATTTTAGATATTAACCTCTTATCCAATGTATGATTTACAAAAATTTTCTCCCATTATTTTGTTAACTGTTTATTTTGCTGTGCAAAACCTTTTGAATTTGATGTAGTCCCATTTGCTGATTTTTGCTTTTCTTCTTTGTGCTTTTGGTGTCATGGCCAAAAAATCATTGCCAAGACCAGTGTCAATGAGCTTCTTCCCTATGTTTTCTTCTAGGAGCTTTATGATAACAAGTCTGTGTTTAAGTATTTGATCCATTTTGAGTTAATTTTTGTGATTGGTTTGAGATAAGAATCCAATTACGCTGTTCTGCATATGTCTCTCCAGTTTTACCAGCACCATTTGTTGAAGATAACATCCTTCCCCCATCAGGTGTTCTTGGCTCCCTTGTGAAATATTAGTGGTCCATATGTGCCATTTAATCCTAGGCTCTCATTTCTGTTCCATTGGTCTGTGTGTCTATTTTTGTAACAGTACCAAACTTTTTATTACTATGGCTTGGAGTAGAGTTTGAAAGCAGGAAATGTAATATTTTTGGCTTTGTTCTTTTTCTCAGGATGCTTTGGCTATTTGGAGTTCTTTTGTGGTTCCACACAAATTTTGGAATTGTTTATTTATATTTCTGTGGAGAATGACTTTGGTTCTTTTATGGGGACTGCATCGAATCAATAGATGGCTTTGGGTAGTATGTCCATTTTGACAATATTTATTCTTTTGATCCATGAACACAGATATCTTTCCACTTATTTGTATCTTTCAGCTAGTCTTGTAGTTTTTATCATGCATATATTTTACTTACTTGGTTAAATTTATTCTTAAGTACTTTATTGTTCTTGATGTTATTGTGATTGAGATAGCTTCCTTCTTTCTTTCTCCCTTTTCTTTTTCTTTCTTTCTTTCTTTCTTTCTTTCTTTCTTTCTTTCTTTCTTTCTTTCTCTTTCTCTCTCTCTCTCTCTCTCTCTCTCTCTCTCTCTCTCTCTCTTTGCTTCATTATTAGTATAAAAGAATGCCTCTGGTTTCTGTAAGTAGATTTTGTAACCTTACATTTTACTAAAATCATTGATTAATTCCAACAATTTTTGTATTGACTCTTTGGGATCTTCTGTATATAAGATTGTATTGTCAACAAATAACAACAGTTTTCCTTTCTCCCTGATTTGGATGCCTTTTATTTCTTTGTTTTGACTAGTTGCTCTAGATAGGATTTCCACTACTATATTGAATAGGAATGGTGAGAATAGGCAACCTTGTCTCTTATTCCTGATCTCAAAGGAAACCATTTTGATTTTTCTCTGTTGAATATAATGTTGACTGTGGGTTTGTCATTTATGGCCTTTATTATGTTGAAGTATGTTGCTTCTATACTAATCTGTTCAGTGTTTTTATCATAAAAGAATGCTATATCTTGTCAAATGCTTTTTCTGTGTCTATTGAAATGATCAGATAATTTTTATCTTTCATTTATTGATATAATGAGTTGCATTTATTGAATAGCATATGTTGAACCATCATAAATCTTATTTGGTCATGGTGCATAATCCTTTCAATGTCTTCTTGCATACAATTTGGTAATAGTTCATTGAGAATTTTTGCATTTACATTCATCAGGGATTTTGGGCTGTAGTTTTCTTGTGGTATTCTTATCTGGCTTTGGTATCATGGTAATGCTGACTTCATAGAAAAAGTTTGAAATAGGCGTTTACTTATTCTGAATAGTGTCCACTTATCCTGATGAGCACTGAACAATATATGGAATTGTTGAATCACTATATTGTATACCTGGAACTAATGTAACACTGTATGTTAACTACATTGGAATTAAAATGAAAGAAGGAAGGAAGGAAACAAAGACAGAAGGAAAGACGGGAAGGAGGGGAAGGGGAAGGAAAAAAGGGTGAGTTTCCTCTTCCTTGATACTATGGAAGAGGTTGAGGAGGATTGGTATTAATTCTTTAAACATTTAGTAGAATTCCCATGAAACTATCTAACTCTGAAGTTTTCTGTGATGAGAAATTTTTGACTAGTGACTCAATTTCTTAATTCATTATTGGTCTATTCAGATTTTCTCTTTCTTCCTGATTTAGTCTTGGTAGGTTTGTGTTCATAGAAATGTATCTATTTTTTCTAGGTTATCTAATTTGTTGGCATATAATTATTCATAGTAGTCTCTTAATTTTCTGTATTTCTGTAGTATCTGTTGTAATATCTCCTCTTTCATTTCTAACTTTGAGTCTTCTCTTTTTCTTAGTTTAGATGAAAGTTTCTCAATTTGGTTTATCTTTTCAAAGAACCATCTTTTAGTTTTATTGATTCTTTCTATTGTTTTTCTGGTCTCTATTTCATTTATTTCTACTTTGATTTTTTTTTCTTTCCTTCTGCTGACTTTGGTCTTTTTTTTTTTTCTCTTTCTACTTCCTTAAGGTGTATATATATTAATAAAAGTTGCTTATTTGAGATCCATCTAATTTCTTAATATATTCTTTACTGCTATGAACTTTCCTCTGAGAACTGCTTTTGCTACATCCCACAAAATCTGATATGTTGTATTTTCATTTTATTTCTTTTGAGATAATGTTTTAAATTCTCTTTTGGTTTCTTTCTGACCCATTGATTGCTTCCAAATGTGTTTTTAAATTTCCACATATTTGAAGATCTGCTCTCTTTCTTCTTGGGGATTTGTTATTTCTCACCATTGCAGTCAGAGAAAACAGTTGGTATGATTTAAATCTCAAATTTGCAGGGACCTGGGTGGCTCAGTCATTAAGCATCTACCTTGGGCTGAGGTCATGATCCCAGGGTCCTGGAATCCAACCTTGCATCCCCATGTCAGGCTCCCTGCTCAGTGAGGGGCCTGCTTCTTCCTCTCCTTCTGCCTGCTGCTCCCCCTTCTTGTGCATGGTCTCTTTCTGTCAAATAAATAAGTAAATTGTTTCTTTCCCTCTGTGTTTCTGTTTGCCTTTTTAGGTTGGTGGTTTGCTATGATGATTTGCTCAGTTTCCTCCTTTTCATATTTTGTCTTTTTGCTCTAGATTTTTCTTTTGTGGTTATCATGAGGTTTATATAAACTTCTCTTAGATAAAATCATCCTTTTTCTGGTGATAACCGTTTGCCTTCATTTGCCCATACAAGTTCTATCATTTATCCCTCCCCTTTCATGTTTTTAGTGTAACAATTATTCCTTTCTATGCTATGAATTTATTACCAAACTGTAGTATCATTAGTTATATTAATGCTATTTTCTTCTTTATCCATTATGCTGTAATTGTTTAACACCTTTTTCTAAAATAGTGTTAAAATTTTCTGATTCTATTTATGACCTTACTCAAAGTTTTATGTACTTTGTCTTTTTGTCTCAAACAGAAGAATTCCTCTCAATATTTTTTGTAAGGCAAAAGGTGATGAACTCCCTCATTTTTGTCTGGGAAACCTTTATTTCTCCTTCACATCTGAGGAAAAACTTTGCAGGATAGAGTATTCTTGGCACATAATTTTTATCTCTCAATACTTCAATACATCATTCCACTGTCTCCTGGTCTGTAGAGTTTCTGCTGAGAAATTTGCTGATAGTCTAATGGGGGTTCTTTTGTAGACTTTCTTTTTTCCCCCGCTGCCCTTAAGATTCTTTCTTTGCCATTGGCTTTTGACAGCTTCATTATCATGTGTCTTGGAGAGGGTCTTTTTGCATTGAGATGGTAAGGTAATCTATTAGCTTTTAAGGAATTATATGTCTAGTTATTTCCACAGGTTTGAGATGTTCTCAGCAATTATTTCTTTAAATAACCTCTCTACCCTTCTCCTCTTCTTTTGGCATACTCATTATACTTATGTTGGCTTTGCTAATATAGCCTGATAGCTCTTGTAGGGTTTCTTCACTTTTTAAAAAAAATAATCTCCATGGTCATCAGGGAGCCCAGTGTGGGGCTTAAACTCATGACCCTGAGACCAAGACCTGAGCTGAGAGACAGTCAGATGCTTAACCAACTGATCCACCCAAATGCCTCAGGGCTTCTTCACTTTTTAAAAAATATTAATTCTCCTCTTCCATCTGAATCATTTCTAGATTCCTGTCCTCCAGGTTACTTATTCTCTCTTCCATCTGATCTGTTCCATTTCCAAGCATTCTTCATCTCATTTTCTTCTACTCTAGAATTTCTCTTTTTTTTTCAGAATTTCAAAAAATTTGGTGAAATACTCCTTTTGTTAATTAATTTCTTTTTTTAAGATTTTATTTACATATTTGAGAGAGACAGCATGCAAGCAAACATGAGCAGGGGGAGGGGCAGAGGTAGAGGGGGAAGCATGCTCCATGCTGAGCAGAAAGCCTGACATGGGACTTGATCCCAGGACCCTGGGATCATGACCTGAGCCGAAGGCAGACACATAACTGACTGAGCCATCCAGGTGCCCCTGTTTATTAATTTCATTCCAGAGTTCATTAAATTTCCTTTCTGAGTTTTCTTACACCTTGTTGAATTTCTTCATATTAGCTATTTTGAGTTTCCTATAAGTTAGACCCCAATCTTTTGTGACTTTGAGTTTGGTTGTTGGTTATTTTTTCAAGATATCATATTACCATGATTTTTCATGGTGTTTTATAAGCTGTGCCTCTGCAGGTGCTTTGAAGTAGTGAATACCTTTCTTATTTAAGCAAAGTTTTGTTTACTTTGACTGTAACAGTTCAACAGGTTGGAAGTTAGAGGTCCTTACTTTGTGTTCCAGCAAGTGGTGATATAGCACAGAAACTTTTTAGCTTCTCTTAACTGAGCTGACCCATGCCTATATTTATGAGTATACAGTTTCTAAAGGGGGTCCCCGGTGCCATCAGTGCTGCCAGGGTCACTGGTATCACTACCATTGCAGGGGTTGCTAGGATCAGTAGGATCCTGGATCCCCCACTTCTCCCAAAACCATGGGGTGTCACATGCACCACAACAGCTTCCCTGGTTCTGCCACTGCTTCCTCTAAATCCCCCAACTCCAATGGTCCCAGTCCATCTAACCTCAGATAAAGAGATATACGAATCTCTCCAGTGTCCTGGTATACCATACAGGAAAATCTTTATTAAGTTATAGATTCCCTAGTGGTTGTAAATTGAAGGAGAAAGAAAGGAAATGACCAATATGCTAATATCACTACTCTGTAGATCTTCTTTAGTGAAGTGTCCTGTTCAAATATTTTATCCAACTTGTAATAAGTTTGTTTCTTATTATTGAGTTATAAGTGTTCTTCATGTATTCTAAATACTGTTCCTTTGTCAGATATGTGATGGGCAAAAAAATTTCTCCAGGGCTCTAAATTGCACTTTCCTTCACATGATATCAGTATCTTTTACAGAGCAAAAGTTTTAAATTTTGATGAAGTCCAATTTATAAAAATTTTATGGGTTGTATTTTTGAAGTCATAACTAAGAATTTTTCATCTACTTCAAAATACCAAATATTTTCTCTGGTATTCTCTTCTAGAAGTTTTATAGTTTTAAGTTTTATATTTGGTTCTATGATCTATTTTCAGTTTACTGTTCTATACGCATAGCTCATTTTATTGTGCTTCTCAGATGCTGTGTTTTTGTTATTATTTGTTTTGTTGTTCTTTATGTGTTTTTGTGTTTTTCTTTGTTTTTTCATATTTTTATTCATTTTTTACAAATTGAAAGTTCATAGCAGCCTTGCATTGAGCAAGTCTAT
>RCUC01101716.1:0-16835 GCA_003697995.1 Taxidea taxus jeffersonii | reverse complement strand
GATAGGGGACATTCGCGACCCTATGGGCATGAAACAGCAGTCATTTGATTGCTTTACTTTGAAAACCTTTTCTTTCTCATTTGTTTTGTGCTTCAATGGGATTGATGGTCCCTCCGGAATGGAGCTGCTTTCGAATTCCAGAGTCCGGTGACCACGTGGAGCCCATGCACTTGGCAGCATGGTGTCCCCAGTCGTTTACAGAGGGTGTCACTGAAGCCACGGGATGTCAGCCTCTTTGGTTTTCTTGCCCCTTGTCATGTGTCCCTCTGATGTTTACATACTTGATGTGGAAATCTTTGAATCAGATGCAGAGGCCACGTCCCATCACCACAAGCCGTTTGGTGCTGTCACCTGGTCGTTGGAATGGCCTAATGTTTGCTTATTCTGCTCTTGTAATGACAGCTTCTTCGGAATGCTGGTTCTGTTCCAGGCGGCCCTAGGAGGACTTGCATTATAGAGATTTGTGAGACAGAGTCCCTGTCCTCTGGGGAAACACACACGCTCACCACGCGGCTCTTGGAACAGAGAGGAGAGCGACCAGCTTCCTTCTGCTTGCCCCAGAGCAGGCAGCATTGTCTGTGCTGGGTGTTGTCGCTTCCAAACCTGCAGGGATGAGTGAAGAGGTGAGAAGGTGGACACGGCTCTCTGAGTGGACAGTCCTGCCCAGGTCATGGGCTCGAACCCCTGTTGGGGTGATGGTAAACGGGCTCCGTCCGTGGCAGAGCCCTGACGTCTGGGGGGAGGGATGGTGACTGCAAACCAGGAGGGAGGGTGAGGTCCACAGACACGACGTTCAGGAGCAGGTCTTGTTCTGGAGACGCCTTCCGGGCGATGGCAGGTGCGGTGCTGGTCCGCGGTCCGGTCTGCAGAGCCAGGACGTGCGGCCTGCCTCGGGAGACGAGCGCATCCGTCAGCAGTAGTGGGGCGCAGGTCCTGCTGGGAATGTGCACGGGTGTTTGGGCGCAGGGCAGCGCCCCAGCGTGGACCCGACTCAGAGCGGCCGGGACCCGAGGGGACACAGTCCGTGGAGGGCACAGAGTTTGCAGGTGTGATCTGTAATGCGCTCCCGGTCGATCTGATGCCCTCCTCATTAAAAACACGCAGCTAGGGAAGAGCCCCCTTGTACAAACAGGGCCGGGTGGGATGGGGCGTTAGACACGGGAGGTCTGAGTGCCTAGGAGGAGGTGGGGGAGGCCTTGGCTGGTGCTCAGCTGATTCTGCCGCTGGACTCACCAGATGGCATGGGAGCCTGGGTCACCCGTAGTTGTCTGTGGGTTGTGGGAGTTTTCTGTTTCGGGCACGAGAGGCTGTGCGGGTGAGTATGACGGGAGGAAGGGGAGGTTTCTGCAGGGCGGGGAGAAGGGGTTCAGCTACTTTCAGTACCACTGTGTAGACGGGCTGGGATGACCGGCAGGGAGAACGGGAGTGGAGAAGAGGGTGAGAGCACATCCGGCGGGCAGGTAGAAGGCAGCCAGAGGGGAGCAGCCGAGGGCCTCTGTACCCGGCAAGCAGGGCTGTCAGAGACCGGGCCTGAGAGCCCAAGAGGCCACTGCGGTTGACAGGAGTCACCTGTGCCGGTTCAGAGGGGCTGTTGGAGCCGCCGTCAGAATGGGGCAGGTCGGCACGAGACCAGAGGTGGGAGAGGGTCTAGTGGGGATTAGGGAGACCCAAGGGCCAGGTGGCACACTCAGGAGGTCGGGGAGCAGCGAGGGCCAGGGGGCTGGGTCCCGGCTCTGGGAGGAGGTGGCAACGCTAAGCTTCCGTGGAAGCTTCCAGAGAAGGTGGCAGTCAGGGCCACAGGGTCCACGGCCCCCAGCCACAGACAGGCCAGTGGAGCCCCCACGGGGCTGGCTTGTCCCCATGGGCTGAACAGAACTGCCCTGCAGCCAAGGCCAGGAGTACGCTGTGCCCCACTGTCCCTTTCTGTCCTCCCACTGACCTGTAACACTTTATTAGTAGACATTCTGCAAATCTATGTTTTTGCTAAAATTAATTATAAGAGGAGGGATTTAGGAATTTTTGTCACCCCCGCTGTTGCTTGAGGATGACACACCGTCCCTTGCGAGCGCAGCCTCTCTGGTTAGTCCCGGCACGGTTGGCAGCAAGCGGGCAGATGCGTGGAGCCCGCGGGAGGACGTTGGACGCACCGGCGCGCTGACATCCTTCCTTTACAGGATGAGCACCGGACGGGGCTTCGGGTGGTTTGGGCACTATCCATGCTGTCAAGCAAGAAGATGCGCCCTGGTCAGCTGTCTCTAGTGCTCCCTGTGCCCCCCGCCCCAGAAACGAGAAAGAACAGAAGACGATAGCGGAAGGACAGGGACAGCAGGGGCCGCCATCAGGACACGCGTGTGCTGTCCTCGTCTGGTGCGTGAGAACCAGCAGGGGTGGAGGAGATGAGCATGTTCCCAGACTGGCATGCGGACGCACAGCAGAGCCCCCAGGGTCGGGGCCCAGTTGGGGCCCAGGGCGCACCATCCTGAGGTGGTTCTTTGTTTCCTGCCCTGCAGAAATGCGGGTCTTAAAATCCGACTCTGGAAGAGTCTTTATGGTGGAACAGGCATCCCGGGAGCAGGGACAGGAGGAGGTGGCTGGACAGCGCGGGAGGCTGCGGTAGTGGCCTGGTCAGCGCTCCTCCCCGCCGGCGGACTGGCCGGCACGCACGCCCTCTGTGGCTCCGGGAATAGGCGCTCAGCCTGCGCACAGCCGCCGGGGCCAGGGACTGGCACGCCACCAGGGCCGCTGAATTACAAAGCGGGAAGTGGTGTCTCCTGGCCTGGGGTGTAGTATGTGGGCTGGTTGTCCACAGTATTCTCTGTGACTGCGGGAGAAGCGGTCATTTCAAATAGCTCTCTTTTTTACAGGTCACTTTTTCTTGTTTCTTCTCACTCCCGGCCGATTGCCAAGCTTGAAGCTGGCTGCAAGGGGCCTCCCTTTTTATTTCCGCCTGTGCTTTGCTCAGGGCCTGCCCCCAGGGGCACTGTGTACAGCGGGGACGTTGCTGGAACGGTAACAGAGGCCCGGCCAGGAGTCTGCTCTGCCTGCGGAGCTCACGCTGCCTCTGTTCTGGGCCGGCTGCTGCTGACCTGGCTTTGCTGCCCCGGTATAGGCCATCCTTTCTCGTGGGTGCTCTGGGCAGACAGGACACGTGTGCCACCCGTCAGGGACGCATTGTCACCATAGGGCTGCCGGGAAGTCGTTCTTCCTGGAAGATGGACGCGCAGCGGTCCTGTCTTTGGACCGTGTGACTTGGCCGGGCCCCCCCCAGGCAGCCGTGCGGAGGGCGGGGCCGTTGCTGGAGCAGTTCCCTCGCTTGCCACACGGGCCAGCGACTTAGCCAGCCCTGAGCGGGTACGTAGCCACTCCACTGTCCCCATGTTCTGCCTGTCTGCTCCCAGGGGCGCTGGTGCTGCGTTCCTGGGAGACACCTCAGGGTTTAGAAGGACTTTTATCCTGTTGGTGTTGGAGGATACCAGGATATCCTAAGAAACCGGGGGCTCTGGGACCCTGAAGGCCATTCTGGTCCGTCCGTCCATTTATAAGCGTGTGTCGGTGCGTCTCAGCACCCAGGAGGTCCAGCGTGCGCTGACCGTACTGCCTTTGTCGTGGGCGTGACAGGTGAGACCGTGGCTGAGTGCTGATGCGACGTGTGAGCTCTGTAGCGGCGACTGCAGAGCGCTCTATCGCCTGCCAAGGGCTCTGCCACGTGGCTTCCCATTCGCTTTCGCTAACAGCCCAAGGACCCGTCCAAGCCGGAACGAAGCACCATCCGGGCTGCGCTCCTTGGCGTGTGGCTACCTGGCTTACAGCTTCATTTATGGCAGCGCTCGCGGGACGCACAGACCCTCTGCTCCAAAGCCTGTGTTCTGGCCACAGCCCCCGCCCCGCCCGCCTCAAATGTGGCAGCGGATGTTGCGACACGGTGTCTTTGTCTTTGACGCATTCTGGAGTTCCCCTGAGAACCAGCTGACCTTCGGGGACCGTGCAGGCCTTCCGGGCGTAGGGATGCCCCTTCTCTCCCCACTGCCGTGGGACGTCGGCAGGTCCTCAGGTCACGTGCTTCCAGATTGAGCTTTCCTTGAGCACACCCCTCCTGTGTGTCCGTCCCTCTCTTTCAGGGTCACTCGCCCATCCTCACACTTGCTCTCGGACCCAGCGCCCGCTGTCTTCTTGCCGTGTGCGCCCCACGGTGCCCCTCTGCCAGCAGCACGCTGAGGCCTCTCCCCCCATGGAGCCCTGTGCCCTGCCCCCAGCCGTGCCAGGGCACCGAGCCGCCCCGCCACGGGCTCCGGTCTGGCACAGGGGACACGCGCCCTGCAGAGGAGGAAACAGCATGGCCTGGGCTCAAGCCTCCCATCTCCTTCTCTGTTTTCAGCCATTTCCCCGGTACTGTTCTTTCAGATTCCTTCTTGTTTCTGTTCCCACCGATCTATTCTCAGTCTCCTGTTTTCTGTATGTCGATCTGGGCCCCTGCGCTGTCTTCTTCTCTGCCTCTTCAGGGCGAGCTTGAGCATGGAGAGCAGCACGAGTGCACCAGACACAGGGCAGAACATGCCCATCACCCCAGAGGGTGAGGCTCAGCGCTGCCGGTGGCAGAGTGCTGGACCACAGAGTTGGCAGGCGGAGTGTGCGCTGTCCCCCGTGTTTGCTCTTCAGACCACACGGCCCAGAGATGCGGGTGGGTGCCGGGGCGCTGGGGCGGGCCGCTGCTCCCTCGTGGTCTCCTGCATGGACGGCATGACTGTGCACACAGTGGAAGGCAGGAGATGGGGAAAGGTCACCCAGAGTGCCAGGCACCTTGCAAATGAACGTTCTTATTTCTACATCCTTTCTTCTTGTCCGTATGTGCATCTAATTTCCCTGACCTACAGTCGTGCATATTTTATATTTTATTTTTAAATTTTCAGACTGTCATTCTCAATTGTTAGCCGGGATGTTATTCCCAAATGGAACACCCCATCCCATTTGTGCACGACGTTATTCAAAGCATTTCCCTGTTCCTGCAAAACTCAAGGATCTGCAGGTGTTTCCCCCGTTCATCCTTGCGGTGCGCCCCCGAGCTTTTGCCTCGTTTGGACTGTTTCTTAGAGTCATTTCTGGGAACGGGGTCAGTGGGGCAAGCGTGGAGCTTGTGACGTTGGTTGGCAAGCTTCTTCCCCGAAACGCTGGACTAATTTATTCCCACATCTCCCATACATGGAAATGCCGTTCCAACGCAGTCTTATTTTTATTTTCAGAGAGAACGTGTTCCTTAGCTTTGCGCAGATATTCTGGTCACGTGGTGGACTGCCAGGCTTTTCCCCGGCTGCTGCCCAGCTTCGTATCCTCACCAGCAGCACACGAACTCTCCTGCTTCCTGCGTCCTTGAGATCCCGTGTTGTCACACATCTGTCCAGATCTTACGTGTGCTTTTTCACTGTGTTGCCTTTTTTCTTATTGAGCTGTAGGGGTTCTTTATATATTCTAGATCCTAGAATCTAGAATATCCATCAGACATAAGTTTTGCGAATCATACTTGCAAATATTTACTCCCATTCTGTGGGTCGTCTTCCCACTTTGATTGTGCCCTTTGCTGCTGGAAGGTTCTCCATCTTACCTGCCTTCTTTCTCTTGTTGCTTATCCTTTTGATGTCATCTTCCGAAGCCGTGAAGGTTTATGCATCTGTATTTCCTCTGAGGTTACATTTAGGTCTTTGATCCACATTGACTGTTTTTGTAGTCGGGGTGATGAAGGCCCAGAGAAGCTTGCCTCCATGCTGAGTCTGCTTCTGACACAGAGAGAGCCGTCTACAGGTGTGGCCGGCACCTTCCTAGCCTGCTCTGGAACTGTGTAAGGACGAGGCAGATTCTCCTCTGCGGAGGGCCTTGCGTGGTCTAGACTCTGGTTGGGGACAGCTTAGTGTAGGAACTTAAGATATTAACTCATTGTTCAGTTTTTCACCCTGGGAAAACCTGATGCCGCTTTTACCATAAGCCTTTGCAGTTTTCATGTGATGATCATGTAACAACTCTGAATAATATGTTTTCTCTGTGGATTCATCAAATCGCCGACGTAATTGTAACCCCACACGGTCACACTCTCTCTGTGCCCCGGGATGTCAGGCCCAGCCTCTTCTCTGCGAGTTCTCCTGGGAGTCGTTCTGAGGACCCTGTTTTTACTGGCAGGTGAAAATTGGTGTCAGAGCCTCAGCCCTCCCCGGATGGCAGGAGCGATCTTCCCAGAGCCGTACGCTCTTCCCAGATGGGCGCGTGACCCGGGCGTCGGGAGCAGGAGAGCCGTGGTGTGCCTGGTGCCTCCTGGGGGTCACGATCTGCCCAGCTGTAGAGAAACCACAGAGATAACACCCTTTTGCTGTGTCCTTTCTCCGGGTTTAATGTTCCTGTGCTGGTCTTTCTCCACATGCTGTGAACCAGGAAGAGAATGTCCACTCAGGACTAGGGCTGCAGGGAAGGAGGCAAATAGCAGCTGGGCCCCAGGTGTGCGCCGCCTGTGAGGCGGGTTGGCGTGCTGCTGTCCGTCTTCTTCAGCCAGAGCCAGGCCGCGGTGTTCCAGCCTCGTCCTGGCCGCTGTCCGTGGCTTGGGCCACCTTCTTGCACTTTAGGACAAAGCCAGACCTTACATGTTGCCCCTGCTGCTGTCTCTGGAGAAGCAGGGCCGTGGATTTATGTGGGGACACACATTTCATCCCCGTGGCCACGGCCGGCCAGCCAGCCCCCTGCCCAGGCCACAACCCGAGGGACCGCGCTGGACCAGGCAGAGCGGCTTGAAATCGGTGCTGCGATGGGCTGGCTTTCCATGCGTGCGTGTCAAAGTACCCGGATTGCGCACAAACGATAGTGACGCTAGAGCAGGACACCGGGACGTCCTTGGCTTGTCTGGTGTCTCGTTCTGGCAACGGCGGGAGCAGGTGCTCCTCTGTCTGTGCGGACATGCATCCGGCTTCCTGGCTGCCCGGAAGGGAAGCTCACTGGGGGCCGCGTCTGTGTTCACTCATTCTTCCTCGGAGCCTCCGTGTACATGGAGGGAAAAGGGATTTTCCTGGGGGAGCAAAAAAGTTCGAAATGCTGTGGGCCCAGACGCTGCCCCTTCCTGGTGGGGGTCCTGTGTCTGGAAGCCGCCGGGGCAGGTTTGGGGGGTGAGGCCCCAGGGTCGCTGACCTAACTCTCTAAAACAGACGGGGAGCACAACAGGTAAAGTCAGCAAGTGTGACACAGTGACCTCCCCGGCATAATTCCCAAGCCACCCTCCTGGGGAAGGAGCTCGAGGACAGTATCAACGAACGCTGTCAGGAGACACAATCTACGCAGAAAAGGTGATTAGAAGATCAACACCATCTCGCTTGTTGCTACCAGAATGCTCAGTGTCTCAGCAGCACTCTTCCTCTGCCTCGCGCCCTGGAACGTTTTCCTGGTGGCTCTGAGGGTCGCGAGCGTGGGCCTCTGGACTTGATTTCCTTGGCTCGGCCCGACGTCTCTCCGGCTCTTGCCTGATGCAGAGAACTCGCTCTCTGGGGTAAGCGACACCTTACGCCGTGCCTCTGGCTTGGGCCCCCTGCCCCCGTCGCCAGCGCAGCCGCGTGCCAGCATGTCATCTGCTGCGAGTAAGTTGGGAGGCGCAGGCTCACGGCTCATAAAGCGGCGGAGATGTCTGGTTCTCACCAGTCCACTGAATTGAGCAATGTTTCTCATGAGAAATCACGAGAGATGTGCTGTTAATGTTTGGAGACATTCCGGGTGCTCTGCTTTCCTTGAGTACAACTCGAGGCATGCGTGGAGGCCAGCACACGGGGGAGCTGCAGTGTGGGGGGTTCCCCTTAAACCCAGAGCCACCACGCTCTCAGTCCCGAGGAGGGCGAGCCTGTCGACGGTGGTGGGCGGCCTGGAGCTCAGGGCGTGGTGTCCTGCACGGCTCTCGGCAAAGGCCAACGGCACGGGCACACTGTCCGTTTCTTTTGGTTCTGCTGCCTCTGTGCAGCCTGGGGTCCCACCGGCCTCCCGGCAGCGCCCAGCCCGGCCGTTGGCCTGCCTTGCGCCGCCCGGGGTCCTCTGTCCCGAGCTGCCACCGCCGTTCCCTGCCCTCGTCTGTCCCGCTTTCCTTGATGGAACCTGAAGTGAGGCATCGAACGCGTCTCCGAAGGCCTCGTGGGATCAGCGAGCGCTATTTCTGAGTTTGGGTCCAGTCGCCTTGGCCCACGTGGGCACATGTGACGTGTGGGTCTGGAGGAGGGCGCTCGGGTCAGCCACTGGCAGGGTGATTTTACGACCCCCTGAACCTCCGCCTCCTCCCCCGGGAACGGGGGTGATAATGGCGAGCGGGGAGCGGGCTGCAGGAGCCGCGGGGGCAGTGGTGCTGTCGCGGCCGGTCCCACAGTCCCGGCGGAGGGGCGGCTGGAGCCGCGTGCGCCCGCCCGAGGAGCACAGCGCAGCTGGTCTGTCGTCACGTCGCCGCCGCTTTCCCTCGTCCCCACACCATGCACCGCCCCCCCCAGGGACTCAACCTGGTGCCGCTGGAAAGTACTCGTGGTTTTTTAACAGGAAGAACTTGGCAGGTTTAAAGTGCAGGGGACTTCCTCAAAAGAGGCTCCCACCTGTGGGTATTTTAGGAGCAAAGTCTGCCGCGTGCGGTCCCGGGTGGGAGCTCGGCGGCCCCTGGGGAGCCCGGCATCCCACACGAGCACGGAGCAGCCTCGCGTGCAGCGGACCGGACGGCCCGGGATGGCGCTGCTCACCCTCCTGTGACGGGGACGGGCGTTGTCGTTTAGGGAAGGGGAGGTTCGGGTGTGTGTGACTCAGGGGACCCGGGGGGCTTGTGCTGGTCTTGCTTGCAGAGGGCCTGAGGTATTGCTCATCTTGCCTGGTCTCCAGGCCCGTGTGGAATTCCTTCCAGCCCGTTTCTTCCGTCACGTGTGCGGGAGACGTGGGCCTGGCTTGGGGCCAGCGGATGGGCAGCGATTTCAGAGTCCCACAGTGACATCAGTTTCGGTCCCCACAATAGGGACGGGCTGACTTGAAAGTGATCCGTGCGAGAGCCGCCGTGTCGCCCGCGAGCCCGGCTTGTCTCAGCACGTCAGAGGCTTGTGGGTTTAAACGGGGTCAGCTCTCAGGAAGCTGTGACAGGGCTGGTGAGTGGGAAGGGGTCTGGTGCCGCATGGCACCCCCACCCTCACTCTCTGCGGCGGGGCGGCCGCTGTCACCTCCGTGCTTGGGGACATGGGCCCCTGAGGACAGACCGGGGTCAAGGGCATAGCTTCTTAATACAAAAAGAGCATGTCCGAGGGCCTGAAAGAAATAGGATGAGAATAAACATGGCAGACGATTGTAATTTAAGTGTCTGGTTCTTCTGTGGAAAAGAATCCCTTAACGTTTATCTACATTTAAACTTACACATCTGCCACAGGCTCCCTTTGTGCTAAACCAAGAGGGATAAGGCCCAGCCGCTCTGTGTGAACACAAACAGGTGCATTTCGTGGAAAACCTTCCCTCTTGGCCCCATGCGCCCCATTCTCCTGATGCCCGAGTGCCAGGGTTCCCATGGCTTCGCAGCCGCAGCCGGCATCCCTTCACCCTCTCTGCACCGCTGGCCTGTTTCCCAGGGCACAGGAAGAAGCCTCCGAAGCCAGCTGTGCAGGGTCAGAGCCCTGGGTGCCTGTCCTCTGAGGCGGCCCCTTCCTGACTCAGCCGGGCTTCCTCTGGGCAGGTCGGTGTCCGCTCACTTCCCATCTCTGGTGAGGGGCAGTGTTCTTTCCTGATTCTGAGGTCAGATCGGAAGGAGGCGAAGGAGCCTGGGGAACCTGGGGAGACTCCAACAAGCCGGGTTTGAAGTTCGCAAGGTGGCATCTGTGGGAACAGGCCCCGGGCCGTGTGGGGGTGTCCCACTGAAGCCCGTTGTGTGCCTTGTGTCTCCTTCCCTTGGGTGTTGGTCATGAGAGTCACCTGCATGGGCGAGGTTGGCTTTTCAGGAGAGCATATGGGTTTTCTGCTTTTGCAGTGTTGTGCACTGGCTTCCTGATCAGAACTCGCTGCTCACGAGCACTGCGGCAAGCCGAAGTGGGAGAGGCTGGGGCCTCCCTCGGAGCCTGGCCTTCTTCAGAAATGGGGACGCTCTGCTAAGGTTTTGAACAATTAGGTCTTTCCCTGAAATGTTCCCCTGCTGTGGACTCATCAGCATGGGAATACGTCTCCATCTCCTTCTCCGTGGACTGTTGCAGGGTAATGTGCAGCCATTCTAAAGAGCAGTGGAGAGAATCAGCAAATGAAGCCCCTTTGCTCTTCACCCCAATCTTACCATCGTTATTTGCTTCATTGTTTTGTGTTTATGGCTGTTTTTAGTAAATTACAGACATTATGATGTTTACCCCTAAATATTTATGCCTTCCTTTGAAGCCATTTTCCTTTTAACTGCAATTGTCTCGACATTTTAATCTCTTCCAAAATAAAAAGACAGAAGCTTTGCGAAGTTCACACCACTCCCGTGAAAACTGTGTCCGATGACAGGCCAGGCTCATGCACCGGGCAGGTACTTCTGGGGGCACAGGGCCCCCGTCAGTGCCTGGTCCCCAGGCTGTGGCCAGGAGACGGTCGGGGTCAGCTCCCTGCCTTGCAGGGCAGAAAGCTCGGATGAAGGGGTGTCGTGCTCCTCTGACTGATGGAATCACCGGCTTTGTTCTCAGCAGCCATGATTCGGGAGCAGGGCAGGCCCGAAATAGCAGCTCCTGGGCCACACTCGCGTCTTGTCCTCGTTCCAGCCTGGACACCCCTCGGGAGAGCAGGCCGCTCTGTGCCGCTGGAAGGGCAGCTATTTAAAGTGAGTAAATTAGGACCTGATGGTACCAAACTGCAGACTTAATTTGGCTACAGATACCAGGTAATGGACACACTGGTTTCATGTCGGGTTTCGGTCTCTGAAACCTGCTGGAGTGAGTGAAATGCCAGAGAAGTTGCTTGAAGTGTGTTTATATCTCTTTTGAGCTGTCCACCCCTTCAAGTTCCTTTTCAAAAGGGGATACTCAAGGCCCGGGGTCTCTGGCGGGTGCTTCTTACGGGGGAGGCCTCGGAGCGAGCAGTCAGGAACAGAAAAGCTCCCTGGCATGCAGGTTGGGGGCTCTGGGAGGCGCTATGTGCCACCGGTGAAGACAGTGCCCGGCCTGTCTCTCCCGTCAAGCGCAGCCTCTGGTCGGAACCCAGAGCATACGTCGGACCTGAGCCACAGCCTGCGGTGGGCCTGAGCTCTGCAGGTCCTTCCTCTGTCACCCAGCCGTGGCCAGGGGCAGGCCACGTGCGGGGCCAGCACAGAGCAGCGAGAACAAGACCTCCAGGGGTGCATCTTGTAGAGGAGTGGGGCTCCTGCTTGTGGGGAGGGTGGGCATGCACCACCCCCCAGGAAGCGCTAACGTCCTCCCGAACTCGGAAGCTCTCCCATCTCTGGCTTCCCTGGTTTTCATGGTGCTCAGCCTCCAGCCCCCTCCCCGCCTCCTGGAGGTCAGAGGTCCCCCTCCGTCCAGTGTTTGGTCTTTCTGGTGAGTGTCCCCTCATCTGCGTGGCCTCGGCTATGGTCAGAAGGGACCCCTGAGTAACCAGTGGCTGTCCTGTCTCTGGGAAGGGGAGGCGTCACGTGCTATATGGCTTCCATGAAATTCTATGAAAATTGTCTTTGTCGGGGTACCTGGGTGGCTCAGTGGGTTAAAGCCTCTGCCTTCGGCTCGGGTCATGATCCCAGGATCCTGAGATCGAGCTCCCACATCGGGCTCTCTGCTCAGCGGGGAGCCTGCTTCCCCCCTCTCTCTCTGCCTGCGTCTCTGCCTGCTTGTGATCTCTGTCTGTCAAATAAATAAAATCTTTAAAAAAAATTGTGGAACAGAAGGATAAATATTAAGATGGCAAAATAATATATCAAGATAAAAAGAGAATTAGCAAAGGGAAGGAAAAGGTTTAAGAAATAAAATTTAATTCTAAAATTTAAGTGACCTTAAAATCAGGTACCAGTGAGTAGGTGTTTCAGGAAATGGAAAGCAATAAAAAAGGAGAAGCATGACAAATAGAAGAACGAAGATTCAACATACAGGTAATTGTTTTTGAAATCCGGAAGGGAGCAGGTGTAAGACAGCAGCCTGTGAGCACACGGTGCACCTGGCCATGGGCGCACTTCTGAGCCCTGGTACAGAGGTTACCACGCGGGGGGCACCAACCAGGACACACACGGTATGTGTGCACACACGCACACACACAGGCATGCATGCGGTGACATACAGAGGCAGCAACACACGGGCACACGTGTGTGTACACAGACAGCAACATGTGTGCACAGTCTCATACACAGCAACACAGACCAGGCGCGTACACATGTGCACACACAAACTTCGCACGTGTGTGCACACAGGCTCACACAGGCAGACACACAGAGGCCCATCCCCACACTTGGACACGTAGGTGTGCAGGTGCACGCACGCGCACACACACAGCCGCTACTGTTGAGCTCAGGTAAACTCTCAGCAACTAGGGCCCCGCAGTACGGGAGAAGAGTGAACTTGCGCCGTGAGATCCATTCCAGGCGGCTTTGATAGCTTTCCATTAGGCTGCCTGTTGACATAATCCATCATATTAATGGGTGAAAGGAGAAACGTTATTTGATAAAATTAAAAACGAATTTTAATGAAAACTTGTAACAAAAATAGAAAGCTTCTTGCTTTGTGTGAGAGAATCTCTTCCACACCAGCTGCTCCCATCACTCTGTGTCTCTGTCAGCGCCATTAGGACCCAGAGAAGGGCGTGACCGACTCTGGTTCGGCCGGTGCATTGTTCTAGAAACGCCAGCCAGTGTCATCACCTGTTGAGAAATCAACATGAACAGTATGCATCTTCTAAGAAGGCGAAGTTGCATTATTCGTGTGTGAGCCGAACCTCAGCTTTGCAAAAAAAAGTTAAAACACACGGGGAAACTACACGCAGCGGCCAGCAGCTGACCGGCCAGCAGTGGACGCGCAGCCGGCTCCGCGCGAGTACTGCCTCCTGAGGGCATGGCAGGTGCCTGGGGCGCACGGGCTGGGGGGACTGGGGTGCCCTCTTTCCTCGTCTGGGACTGGCTGGGCTTGACTTTCTTAGTGCTTCAACTCACATCCATGTTTTATGCTTTTCACATAGGGCGTTTTTCACAGCAGTCGTTTAAAATGTGTTCCATTTTCTGTATGTTAGAAATAGCCAGCAAGTGGGTACTGGGAAGGAAAGGAATCCGATTATAACAACAGTAACCGACAGCGACAGGAGCACGGTCTGGCTCAGCGCCCTGTGTGCGTAGATAGGAAGTCCCATAAAACTTTACCGATTGAAACGAAATGAAATTGAATAAAAGGAGAACGTGGCCAGGTGATTACATGTTGAGACCCGGTAAATGAAGGGTATAAATTCTCCCTAAATTAAATCATAAATTCCTCACAATATTGACAAGTTGATTGTAAAGATCATCTGGAAAAACAGCTGTTTGAGAATGGCCCTGGGAAACGGGGTTTGTGAAAGAAAGCTCATCCTACCAGTCCCCGGTGCGTTCTGAAGACGCAGTTGAGATAAGAGGGTAGACGGTTATGTCCATGGAACAGAACAGAGATCTCGTTCCAAAAGCAGAGTCTGTGTGTATCAGAAGAACGTGTGATTCGGGAAAAAAATGAATTGCTCGTTATCTACTATTTGGGGCACGTGGCTCACCGTTTGAAGTTTTTAAATCCCTCCCTCCTAATGTAATAAATTCCTAATGTAACAAAGCCTCAGATGTGAAAAGGAGAACTCACAAAAGTACTGGGAAAATGATCAGGGGGGACAATTAAAAAGCCATAAAGGCAGGGATAGATTTTATTAAACACAGACTTTAAGTGTCGTGCGGCAAGGAAAACTAGACAAAATTTAAAACACAGCTGATCTTTGGGCAACATGGGGTTGGACTGCACGGGTCCACGTAGATGCGGGCTTTTTTCAGTAAACACAGGACAGTAAGTTCTGTAAATGTGCTTTCTCTGATGATTTTCTTTTAAAGATTTTATTTATTTGACAGAGATCACAAGTAGGCAGAGAGGCAGGCGGGAGGTGGGGGGGAAGCAGGCTCCCCGCTGAGCAAAGAGCCTGATGTGGGGCTCGATCCCAGGACCCTGAGATCATGACCTGACCTGAAGGCAGAGGCTTAACCCACTGAGCCACCCAGGCGCCCCTCTCACGATTTTCTTAATAACACGGTCTTTTCTCTAGTTTATTATAAGAATGTAGGCTGTGGGGGCACCTGGGTGGCTCAGTTGGTTAAACGACTGCCTTCAGCTCAGGTCATGATCCTGGAGTCCCGGGATCGAGTCCCGCATCAGGCTCCCAGCTCCATGGGGAGTCTGCTTCTCCCTCTGACCTTCTCCTCACTCATGCTCTCTCTCACTGTCTCTCTCAAATAAATAAATAAAATATAAAAAAAAAAAAAGAATGTAGGATATGATACTTGTACAAAATATGTTTAACTTATTATCGGTGAGGCTTCCGTAGGCTACTAGTCGCTAAGTTTTGGGGGAGTCAGAAGTTGCGGGCAGATTTTGTCTGCGTCGAGGTGAGTGCCCCTCACCCCTGTGTTGGTTTGGAGTCAACTGTAAAATTGTAAGTTGAGAAGGATTTTGCGTCATGTAGCAAAAGGCTGGTTCTTGGTTCTGCTAATGTATAAAACATTCTTAAAAATTGGTAGGACGATGAGTGCCCCAGTTTAAAAGTGCGAAGGGCATGAACAGGCAACAAGCAAAAGAAAAACACAAGGAACCCAGAAATTATTAACTGGCATTTAACCTCCAGACTAATCAGAGAAATTCAGATGACGTGTCATTTCCCACCTGTCAGTCGGGCAGATAGCGGTTTCCTTTCTTATGATGATGAACCCAGTGTTGGCAAGAAGTGAAAAAATGGGTATTTGGGCCTTCTTTTCTGGAAGACAATGAGGAGTAATTCAGGTCCAGTGTACCCATCCATCGGGCAGGTCCACTTCTAAGAACGCGTCCTGAGGACAACAAACTTGGTGTTCATACGAACAGGGCTCATTCAGACACTGACAGGGGGGACGTTCTACGTGCCAGTGTTCAGACCGCCCAAGACATGCCAGGACAAGCTACAAAACAGCATCATAAGGGCAGTATTTTCACGTGACAGAGCGCTGGTTAGAGGTGAAACAATCAGCTCATGATACACACACGGCCACAGATGAACCTGGAAAACATACTGCTGCCCGGAAGCAGCCTTGTGGGAGGTCCACACTGGACAGCTCTGCTTCTGTGAGATTCTGTGGGATGTCGGCAGTGGTCTCTGTCGGAGTCCGGGTTCCACGGCTGTGTGCACTGGTCACACGTCAGCGAAAGTGTAGCGAAGATGTGTGCACTTGGTTGGGTGTGGTTTAAATCAAGGACACAGTTGGAATCTGGAGGGCAGTGCGTGATATGTCCAGCTGCACCAAAAGGACAGTGGACTCGTGGAGGGAGAGACAGATGTGATAAAGCTGACGTAGTCAGAAGCCGGTGGTGGAACCAGGCGGAGGGACGCAGGCCTTTCCTGTAAAATTCTTCCAACTTTGTTGAACGTTGGAAAGTATGGGGAGGGAGGATGTTTAGAAAAACAGCCGTCATGTGTATGGCAGGCTTCTCTTGCGGAAAGAAACAAAAGCCCACGTGTCGGTGCTGGTTGTCTCCAGGAGCGGGGCACGTGTGGGAGCTGGGGTCCCGCTGTGTGCAGCGGTGCGGGCGCTGAGACCAGCGGGGGCAGACTTCGGCTCCCCCAGCAACTCCCAGGTCGGGGTGTATGGGACAGTGGTTCCCTTTTATCCTCGAACAGAATGAGTTGGAATGATTCAGTGTTTTGTAACGGCTGTCTTGGGACTTGGGGTGATTTTCACTTGTAATGTTCTGTACCTCTAATTTTTTATGGCAAATGCATCTCTTTTTGTTTTTAGTTGGGAAAAGAGTTCATGTCTTTCCGTTCTCAGACTCAACACCCACCGTTACATGATACTTCATGAGGTTCCAGAGCTGGGTTTGTTTTTATCTTTTAAATATTAAATGATTTGTTTTTCATAAAACCTTGAAGCTACTTGCTTTCAAGAGTGACAAGAAAACAAGAACGCGGGTGAAATCGTAGAAACCCATAAAAACTACCGCTCAGTCTCCTGCTGCATTCAGTCGCTCATGTCGCTCCCGTGTGTTTAGTAAGCGGCGGAACTGTGTGCCGGTCACCGCCCCCGGCCCCAGAGCTGCACTGATTAGCAAGGGAGAGCTCCTTTTACACCCTGAACGCACCTTCCGTGGTAAAGACAGATACAAACAGCTGTGTAACAAAACACCGGGGAGCGAGAAATGCAGAGTGAGGGGATGGAGAGTGGAGATGTTTTCCTTTGGCTGACCAGGGGAGGTCGAAATATAGATAAAATAAAGGAGTAAATCTTAGTTTTCTGGGGCAAGGATACTGCAGGCCATGGAAACAGCAAGTGCAAAGGCCCTGAGGCGGTCTCTGCTCGGGGTGTACAGGCAACTTGGTGGTAGGACTGGCGACCTTTGGCTTTGCTGTTAGTGTACGGGTGTGGCTCTGAGTCCTGGAGCGTGGTCGTAACTAAGGCACGACTCCCCAGCCCCGGAGGTCAGTGGAGGGCCAGGTGTGGATCAAGCCCCCTTAATGCAGTGGGTTGGCTCTCCCTGCCAGTGTACACCCTGGGGGCAGGTGTGGACTGTCTCAGTGCAGGCCTCCAGTTACTGTCTCCACGTGGCCCCCGGGAGTCTCCCCCCATGTGTGTGCCGGGCAGCGGTCCGCCAGGACTCAGGAGACACTGAGCCAGTGAGGTGGCC
>RCUC01101714.1:0-10948 GCA_003697995.1 Taxidea taxus jeffersonii | reverse complement strand
AAGTAAATAAGTAAATATCAATAGTTCATATAATCAGTATGAATAACATCTTAGAAATTAAATCAACGTGATTAGGGAATCCCTCCCTATAGGTCTCTCTTATTTCCAAAGGACTCAACAAAAAGAATTTATCTAGTATTTTACAACACTTGTCATATGACAGTACTTGATTGCTTGTAGAAACCCAGATTAATTTCAAACTTCCCTTTCCATAAATATGGCAAGAAAAAGACTTTTTTTTTTTTTTAAATTTTTTTTTTTTTTCAAATTTAAGTTCACAAGTAGGAAGAGAGGGGGGGGGGGGGGGGGGGGGGGGGGGGGGGGGGGCGGGGGGGGGGAGCAGGCTCCCTGCCGAAGCAGAGAGCCTGATGCGAGGCTCGATCCCAGGGCCCTGGGATCATGACCCGAGCCGAAGGCAGAGGCTTTAACACACTGAGCCACCCAGGCGCCCCAAGACTTTGGTTTAAAGAATATAATCATAATTGTAGTGACTTCATAATTTGTTGTCTGCAGCACACCTTTGGGTCTCAGCTTCTAACCACAAGAGTGAAAAGTTTAACCAATTTTCAACTCCTTTCTGATCTACCAAGAATTTTTCCGAGACCCTAGTTCATTCTCTAGGTGCAACTACTTAGACTTCATTAGAAAATTATTTCAGCTCATCTCAGTTTCCTTTGCAGCCTCCGTTCATTCTACCCAATCTTTAAATGCTGATGTTCTCCAGGGTTCCATCCTCTAGCCTCTTCTAGTCTGATTTCTCACCGTTTCTCACCGATGGTTCTCAATCTCTTACAAAGTCAGTTAAAGTCTGCTTCCTCTTATCTCTCTCTGCCTGCCTCTCTGCCTACTTGTGATTTCTGTCAAATAAATAAATCTTTAAAAAAAAAAAATAAGGATTCCTATGCCCTAACTCCAATGATTCTGATTCAGAATAATACCTGAAGACCTGTTAATCTATTTTTTAAAAATTAACCACTTGCTATTCCATTAAAAGCTTTTACCTGTTCACATTCTGTTCTCTATGAAAAAAACAAAACAAAACACCTTTTCCTTCTAGCTAACTGGATTATTCCCTGACTTTCAAGTCTGTTTAGGAGTGACTTGCTCTGGCAACTCTTCCCTTGGGAACTATCACTCCTCTTTCCCCAAATGCTATATTAAATTCCTGTTTAAAAATGTTTACTTACACCTTATCATGTTGATGTACTTGCCTATCTCCCCTTTTGGACTATTCTGTTTTTCTTGTCTGTATATCTAACAGATATATGTGTTATAGGACATAACAGATATTCAGCAAATGTTATCTGAAGGAGTTAATTCCTTCCAATGAACACCTAGTTAATGAGAATCTCTTTTGTAACAACAAATATGGAAAAGGTTAGCACATTCAGTCTACAAAATAATAAGCCCATCTTAAAGCCAAATAGTCTAAAAATAAAAGGATTTCTTACAGCCATTTTTATCAGTCCTTCCCATGTTCATCAATGTATTCATGAATATATACTTTATGTCTGAGGGCATGTGGGGCTACACTGTCAATACGTTCCATTTTTTAATATAATCCGTACTTTGCAAGCTAGGTTCTTCTCCCCTACATTAGGTTTAGACCTGCACTGTCCAATCAGGTAGGCACTAGCTACAGGTGGCTATTTAAATTTAAGTTAAGATTAAACACAATTGAAAATTCAGTTCCTCAATCACACTGGCCACATTTCAAGTGCTCAAAAGCCATACGTGGCTACGGTCCTGAACAGTGCGAATACAGAACATCTTCTCATCATCAAAGGAAGTTCTCCTGGCCAGCGCTAGCGACACAATTATAAATGGATCCCAGAAAACCTCACTTACTTCTTAGCTCCCACGATCTTCGTGCTCCTCTGCTGCTTAAAGGATGTGGGTTCCGGTGTCTAGCAAATCGCAAGCACATGAGTGAATGCTAGGGACCTCTGAATCCTGACCACAAAAAGACGAATCCCCCTGTGCCCAAAAGAAATGTAGCTCTCCCCCGGCAACTACCTCAAACGGAAAAAGGCAAGACTTTTTAAGAAAAGTGTGTTGTCCTGTCTTCCTACAGAGTTAAGGCAGCTGACAACACCATAGTCTTCATCTCCACCATTCCCAAAGCCCTGTCCCAGATAAAGGTTCTAAAGGGAGGCGAAAAGAGAGGATACGGATATGGAAGGTACTGGAGATATAAAAGGAACAGAAACTAATGGCAATCGGGCGAGAAACTGAGTCCAAGGAGGTGGGGAACAGTCAGCGGTAAGTCGGGGGAAAAAGGGGAGACAGGTAGATCTGACCTAGAAGGGTGGGGCCTACGATGGGCTCTGATAAAACCAACTCTGAGCATGGGACAAAAGCGAGGGACCGCGTGTGGCGGGCTCCACAGCGCTACCCCTAAGGCATAACGGCCAAACCGAGAAACTCACGGCGGGTACTGCACCGAGTCTGGAAGACATCACTCCCTCTCCACGCCTAACAAATCCACCCAAGGGCTCCGGCCAGACCAACGCCACTTCCGCTCTCCTCTCCTCTCCCGGATGTGGAGTCGGCACCGCCGATCCCAGGTCTGAATGTCTACTTCCGCCTGGCAGCTTCCGAGGGGGCTGCGGCCGGAGTGAGTCACGTGACACGACTCCCTCCTCCGAGACCCCGCCCCGGGAAGCTGTAGGTGGGGTTTGGAGCCTCAACCTGGCTTCAGGGCCCCCTCCTCGCGTTCCATCCGTTTGCGCGACACCAAATGTCCCTTCACCCTCCGTTCCCCCCTCCAGCACGACGAGTGGTCTTTCTAGGTGGAGATCAATTATTGCCCCTTTATTTATCTTTACAGAAATTACAGACCCATTCCCGCCCTCCCTCCCCCCAGGTAGAGAGGCATAGAGGCTCTCTGATTGCTGATGGTGCAGGTATAGGAGGCAGTGGCTGAGCGGGAAAGAAGCCAGAAAAGGGGCAGCTCGGTGAAGGCTTGAGCCAGTCAATGAATAATGGGGACGAATCTCTTCTCATCTGTTAGCTTCAGGCCTCTAAACTTGGCCTGTTTGGGAGTATATTGTGTGTGGTCCCTAGGAGACGTGTTGGAGTAGCCCTTGCAATCTTTAGACAGACCATATCTGAGCCTCTCCCTAGGGGAGCTGTGTTTGAGTCTCTCCTTAGCGGGACTGTGATGGGCTCTCGCAGAGGGACTGAGATGGGTTTTGCCAGACCAACTGTATTGGCCCCTTTCAGAGTGGTTCTGTTGGCTCTGCTCAGGATGACTGTGTCTGTTCCTCTCAGAGCGACTGCGTCCACTTCTTTCAGAGGGACTACAGTGAGTTCTCTCTGAGGAACTGCGACCACTCCTCTCAGAGGGCCTGTGCTGTCTTCTTTCAAAGGTGCTGTGTCCTCTCACCTCTAAGGGACTGTGATGAGTTTTCTGAAAGAGACTGCAGCTGCTCCTCTCAGGGGGACTGCGACATCTCCTCTCAGAGGGACTGCGACATCTCCTCTCACAGGGACTGCGACATCTCCTCTCACAGGGACTCTGATGGCTCCTTTCAGAGAGACTGTGATGGCTCCTCTGAGAAGGACTTCGATGACTCCTTTCAGAGAGACTGTAATGGCTCCTCTGAGAAGGACTTCGATGACTCCTCTCAGAGGGACTGTGATGTCTCTTCTGAGGAAGACTTCGATGGCTCCTCTCAGAGGGACAGTGATGGCTCTTTAGGGAAGGACTTCGATGGCTCCTCTCAGAGGGACAGTGATGGCTCTTTAGGGAAGGACTTCGGTGGCTCCTCTCAGAGGGACTGTGGTGGCTCTTCTGAGAAAGACTTCGGTGGCTCCTCTCAGACAGACTGTGATGGCTCTTCTGAGAAAGACTTCGGTGGCTCCTCTCAGAGGGACTGTGATGTCTCTTCTGAAGAAGGCTTCGGTGGCTCCTCTCAGAGGGACTGTGATGTCTCTTCTGAGGAAGACTTCGATGGCTCCTCTCAGAGGGACTGTGATGGCTCTTGAGGGAAGGACTTCGATGGCTCCTCTCAGAGGGACTGTGATGGCTCTTGAGGGAAGGACTTCGATGGCTCCTCTCAGAGGGACTGCGACATCTCCTCTCAGAGGGACTGCGATGGCTCCTTTCAGAGGAATTATATGGGGTTCTCTCCCTTAAAAAGCTATGGTGGTTTCGCTTCTTGGGTGCGAATTTCTCTTTAAGGTGACTGTGTGAGGTTCTCTTAAGTGAACCATGTAGATTTCTCCCTCTGGCTTGAAGTCTGGTTCCTATTTTGGAGTTCTGAGACTCCTGGCTAGAGATTTCACATCTGTAGGAGTTTTTCTTACCTTTGCTTCTATTGTCATTTTGAACAATAACCACAGGCTGTCCGACTGAAGTGGTTTTGAAAATAGCACTTCTTTGGGAAACTATGGGCTTGGGTAGTTGGGTATGTCTGAGTTGGAAAGAGCTACCTCTTTTTGGTTGTTGAGCTGATCTGAATTGCTGTATTTCTTCCCATAACATCTTTTCCTGCTTAGTGGTTATGTCTGTTGGCTTTAGCTTAACAACCGACATCCTGTCTCTTTTGGTATCTCTTGATGAGGAATAATCTCTGGCTTTTTGTTTTGGATGGTGGTTTTTGCTTGAACGCAAACGGTCTGTCCTTGACCGGTCCTCAGGCTTCTTTCCAGCAAAAGCCATAATTCTGTGCGCTGTCTGGAATGCTTGCTTTAGACCTTGAAAAAGCAGTTGAATGAATTTGGGTTGGGAGGATTTCTTAGATTGTCTTTTTGAAGAGGCAGTAGTTGTCTGAGATGCCCTATTCCTCTTCCTTCTTAACGGGGCTGGTAAATCCCGAGAAGAACTCCGTATTGTGGTTCTACCATTTGTGTAGAATTTTGTGTTTTGTGTTCTGCCTCCCTTAGTGATTCTTCTCTTTGGGTATTTTGATCTGTGGGTCTTTTTGGTTCTCCTTTTAGCCCATTTTTCATCCTGATTGCTTTCGGAGTCACTCTCTGGTAGAGAGTGAACTTGAGTAAACTCATAGTGCCCTGGCCCTCCAATTTTCGTCTTTCCTGCTAGGGCAGGGCTCCTATACTGTCTTCGCCTGATGTGGACTTGTACAGGAGCAGGAGACTGGGAAGATACAGACTGGAAATCTATTGTAGAAGTAGGACTCTTGGAAGCTCGAGTATAGACTTTAGCTTTCCTTAGTGATGGTGATATAGAACTCCTTGGTGTGATGGATCTGTCTCTTCTGCGATACTTTGGGACTTGGGATCTTTTCCCAGTTCGCAACCTAAAGCCAAGATGCAACCTAATCTCTCCATGGCCTTCAGGAGTGCTTACAAGGTGGAGCTGTGGGTAGATAAGAAGGTAAGGCCCCAAAGTGCCCTGTAATTTATGACAGCAATTAAATCCTACACATCGGCCACACTGTAGGCAGATAGGGTATTTTAAAACCAGACCTGAAGTTAGAGGTGGAGGCACATTGGGGGGGTATTTGACTCCTTAACAGTTTTGCTGCTATTTTTAGCTGCAGATCTTGTAGCAACTGGAACTGTTCTGACAAGTCAGTCTTGGACTGGGGAAGATAACTTGGCTTGAAACAGTGTTGGGACTCAAAAATCCTTGTCTGTGAATTACTCTGTGAGTTCTCACTCTCTTCCATTGGAACAGAATCTTTCCTAGTGAAAACTATATTGAAGGAAGACTCTAAATTTACTGGGACAGGAGGCTGGCCCTCTGTACATGAAACAGGCATGTGCTGAATGACTTCCTGGGATATATCACTAAGCTTCGAACTTTTCTTTATTTTTGCTCTAGTCCCAGAGTATTGCTGTATTATGGAGGACGTGGAGCTACGTGTCCACATCCTTAAGGCTATTGTTTGTTCATGACCATGATACGAAGTGTGTCTCTGAATGTAGTTTTTGGACACAGAAGTCTGAGAAATAATACTTCGACTTTTCTCCAGCAGACTCTGGGAAAATTCCATCAGTTCAGCAGGAACCCCAAATAAATTCTGAATCGATTGACAGATATCTGCAGTGGCTCTTTCCATTAAAGATGTTTGAGAACAAAGGTTCCTTTCCATAGTGGTTCCCAAGACATTCCCTAACATTAGCATATTGGAGAGATATTTTCTGGGTAGTCGCTGTCTCCAGGAGTGATTCTCCCAGACATTCTGCTGTCTACCCAAGACAGACCAGTTAGGGCCCCTTTGAGTTCCTGATCCTGACTGGAAGGTCCTAGATGGTGATCTCCAGCTTTGCAGTGGATGTTGGGATAGGCGCTGGAGTGAATTCTCTAGCTTTTCCATCTGCTTCTTATCAGTCCTCTTAGATATGACACCCACTCCTGGGATCTCAAAATGTGGGATATCTACAATGTTAGCTATCTTATCAGAGGGTTGATTATGAAGGGACAAGGGAAGGGTTGAAGTTTGTATCATAGTAGGGTCTATAAAGTATTCTTCAGACTGCAAAATATCTGTCCCAAAGTTTTTTATATCCAAGGCCCTTGACACTTCTGGCATCTCCAAATCACAAAGGCTGCCTAATTCAGATGCTTCGACAGAGCTTGAGATGAGCGAGTTTGAAGAGTTCTGTAGAAATCTAGAGAAATAATTCTCTATTTGTAACTCCTCTCTTGAAATAAAATCCTCAGATTCTCTATTCTGATATATCTGTACTAGATTCAAATCCTTACATTCCATGATTTGAGGAGGCCCTATTTTTATCCCCACTGCTTTCACAGCCTGAAGCCCTTGTTCATGAGTGAACACTGTAGGTTCTTCCAAAGGAAATGCTGGCTGTGAGAGTAATTCTGAAGATTTCTCTTCGGTATTTGGCCTCAGAGTTAGTTCTACAGGTTCTACCAGTTCTTGAAGATGTGGCCTTGGGAAGAAATCCAAACAATCCATTTCTTCAGCAGCTGATCCTAAGGAGACTCCTATTGGTTCTACAATCTGAGGAATTGGTAGTGGTGCTAATTCCTCAGATTTTACAATTTGAAGTGGTGGCCCTGGGATTAACACAGTCTTTACAATATGAAACCCTGTCAACTTCATTATATCCAAAATTTGGTGTGTTGGCTCTGTGGTTAATTCCTTTGATTTTATACTTTGCAACCATAGCCCTGAGGTATACTCAGAAGGTCTCACATCTTGTACTTTTGGAGTCAGTTCAACATAGTCTTCCATTTGAGAGGTTCTCCCTGGTGTTAATGCTACAGACTTCACAACCTGAAGCGGTGGCCCAGGAGTCACTTTCACATATTCAACAACTTTTTGGGGGGCTACTGAGGTTATTCCTATTGGTTGAGCGGCTTGAAGCTGTGTCTTTGTAGATCCTGTGACTTGATCTAGCGGCTTTGGACTAATCCTCATAAACTCTGTAATTTCACCTTGTAGTCCTGGAGCTATCTGTGAATATTTCAGACTTTGATTCTGTGACTGTGTCAGCCCCATTGGTCCATCCCCTTGCTGCCATGTCTTAGATGTGAGCTCTACAGATTCTGCATGTCCTGTAGCTTGACCTGTTTGCCTTGGGGACAAATCTAAAGATTCCTCCCTTTGAAGCCATTGCTTAGAGGTTGAACCCACAGATTCAGGAACTGGATATCCTAATCTTGGTGTCATCTCTGAAGATTCTGGGACATGATGTAATGACTTTGTAGTCAGTGCTTCTGATTCTGCCCTTTGCAGTCTTTTCTCGGAGATCACCTCCACAAATTCTAGTGCTTGAGGATAGGGCCTTGGAACACTCTCTGTATATCCAGTGGTTTTACTTACTGGCTTTGGGGTGACGCCAAGGAATTCCTTCTCTGTTGGCCTTGCCTTGGAAGTCAACCCCATAGTTTCTGTAGTGTGATGCTTGGGCTCTGGTGTCATCTCTTTAGATCCTATAACTTGCTGCAGTGGCCTTGTATGTGATTCCCCCAAATCCTTAACTTGAGGCCATGACTGAGAGAGCAACTCTAGAGTTTCTGGGATTTTCTCTAGGGTTAATTCTAAGGATTCAGAGCCTTGATTCCTTAACACATGAGTCAGATCAACAGATTCTGGTACTTGAAGATCTAGCCTTAGAGGAACTCCTGAAGATTCCATGGTTTTACTTGTTGACTTTGGGGTCAACCCCACAGATTTTTCTACAGTTTCATTGCCTTGATGTGCCAACCTTTCTGTGGTATGATAACTTGGTACTGAAATCAAATTTACAGATTTGGAGACTTGATGCTTTGGTGTTGGGATCATCAAATTCACAGATTTAGGGACTTGAGGCTTTGGTGTTGGGATCATCTCTGTACCTTCTACAAATTGATGCCCTGGCCTAGGGATTATCTGAGAGGAGTCTGTGATTTGATAGCTCCTCTTTGGAGTTAGCTCCTCAGATTTTGTTCTTTGAAGCAGTGACCCGGGTGGTAACTCTACAGATTTTATATCTTGTTGCAGAGATGCTGAAGATAATTTCACATGTTTTATACTTTGCAACTTTGTTTCTGGAGTAAACTCCAAAGGTTTCTCACCTTGTCGCTGTGATTCTGGAGACAAATTTGAAAATTTAACACTACTCAACATGGGTCCTGGTATGAACTTCTTAGTTGGCTCTGGTGCCAACACTATTGATTTCATACCTTGCCATCCTGAAGTCAACTGCTGGCAATTCATACCTTGCTGTTGGGACCCTGATGTCAACTCTACAGATTTCACATCTTGAAAACATAGTTCTGGAGCAAAGACCTCAGAATTAACACTTGGTGACCTTAGGCATAATGGAAACCCTGAAGAATTAGCACTTTGAGGCTGTAGCAGTAGGTTTGACTTCAGAGATGTCACATCTTGAGAACATGGCTCTGATTCAAACACCACAGATTTCTGCCTGAGGCAAGAAATCAAATCCTTAGAATTCACATCTTGAGGTTGTGGTCCTGGTTTCTCCAGAGACTTCACATCTTGAAAACACAACTTTGGTGCAAACACCACAGATCTCATACTATGCTGCCTGAGGTGTGAGGGCAACTCCCCAGAATTCATACCTTGAGGATGTGGCCCTGGATTTAACTCCACAGATTTCACTTTTGTAAAACATGGCTCTGGTGCAAACATCTCACATTTCAAGTCCTGCAGCTCAGAGCCTGAAACCAGTTTCACAGAATTTCCACCACAAGGCAATGGATCTTTGTTCATCTTCGCAGACTTTACATCTTCAAGCAGTGGCTTTGGTAAAAATAACACAGATTTCATACCATTCAACGAAGAGCCTAAAGTGAACACTGAGTGCACAACTTGTTGCTGTGACCCACAGTGATTCTCCAAAAACTGGATTTCTGGAAACTTTGTCCCTGGAATTAACTCAGAAGATTTTACACCTTGCAAATGTGGTCCAGGGTTGAACAGAATAGATTTTGTACCTTGATATTCTGACATAGGATTCAATTCAGAGGGTTTCATGCCTTGCATCTGTGGGTCTGGATTAAACGTTATAGCATTTATGCATTGAAGTTCTGACCCAAAATTCAAATCAGAAGAATTCACACCTTGCCACTGGGGGCCACAGTTTAATGCTTGTGATGTTATACCTTGAAACTTTGTCCCTGGACTCAGTTCATGTTTCACATTTTGTAAATGTTGCACAGGGTTGAACGTAACAGATTTTATACCTAGAACTTCTGACCCCAGATTCAAATCAAAAGATCCCATACCTTGGCATTTAACCCCTGAAGTCAACTCAAAAGATTGTATACCTTGCAAAGGTGGTCCAAGTTCATACCCCATAGAATTTGCACATTGTGATTTTGGCTCTGGGTCCAACTCAAAAGAATTTACACACTTCATCTGTGGCTCAGGGTTGCATTCAATAGGTGCTACAGCAAGAAACTTTGACCCTGAAATCAATTCAGATTTCAAATCTTGTAAATGTGGCTCAGCGCTGAACACCATAGATGTCTCACTTTGATTCTTGGACCCTGGATTCACCTGAGATCCTGTACCTTGACATTTTGTCCCTGAAGTCAATTCAAAGGATTGTACACCTTGCAAAGGTGGCCCAGGTTTGCACCCCATAGAATCTGCACATTGTAATTTTGGCTCTGGATTCAACTTAGAAGAATTTACACACTTCTTCTGTGGCTCAGGGTTGCATTCCATAGGTGCTATAGCAAGAAACTTTGACCCTGGAATCAACCCAGATTTCAAATCTTGCAAATGTGGATCAAGGTTGAACATCATAGTTGTCTCCTTTGGGATCTCTGAACTCACCTCAGAAGACTTTGTACCCTGAAGTTTTGAAACTGAAGTTAATTCAGAAGGGTTTATACCTTGCAAGGGTGGCTCAGATTTGCATCCAACAGAATTTACACAGTGAAGTTTTGGGTTTGAAATAAATGCAGAAGAATTCACATCTTGTAAAGGTGGCCCAGGGCAGAACACCTGGGATTTTATACCTCGAGGCTCTGACCCAGAATTCAACTCAGATTTTACACCATTCAATTGTGGTCCAGTACTGAATGCCCTAACACTTATACACTGAAGCTGTGGGGCTGGATTAAATTCAGAGGATTTCCCACCTTGTAATTTAGGCTGATGCTTCATTTCCAGAAATTGCTCATATGGGAGCTTCCTGTCTGTGCACAACTCAGGTTTTATCTCTTGTAACTGTGGCCCAGGACTGAACTTGAAAGATGGCATACCTTGAAGCCTGGATCCCTGGCATAACTCAGAAGATTTCACATCTTGCCACTGTTGCTCAGGATTGGATTCCTTAGATTTCACATCTTGGAGCATTGTCTCTTTGCACAATTCTGAAGATTTTATATGTTGCAAATCTGGTCCAGGGTTGTATACCACAAATTTCACACTTTGAAGCTCTGGCCATGGTTTCAACTTAAAAGACTTCTCTTCTTGCCACTGCTTCCCAGCATTGAACTCAGAAGATATCACATTGCAAATCTTTGATTCCAAGGCTAACTCAGAGGGTTTTG
>RCUC01101708.1:0-19589 GCA_003697995.1 Taxidea taxus jeffersonii | reverse complement strand
GAGGGATACTTGCCTTACATTTCTTTATATTGTTGAATTATTGGCCCATATTCATGGATTCTTGGTCAAATAATAATTACATTTAATGCAAAATATATCATCCTGCTAGGAAGTATGTGGGTAGGAAGTATGAAGAAAAGCAGAATATTTGCAGAGTCTTAATGTATCTCCCCCACAGATATTTATTAATTAGAAAGAGAGAACTAAAGGGGCTCCTGGGTGGCTCAGTGGGTTAAGCCTCTGCCTTCTGCTCAGGTCATGATCCCGGGGTCTCGGGATCAAGCCCCGTGTTGGGCTCTCTGCTCAGCGGAGAGCCTGCTTTCCCACCCCCAGCCCTCTGCCTCTCTGCCTACTTGTGATCTCTGTCAGTCAAATAAATACATTAAAAATCTTCAAAAAAAGAGAGTGAGAGAGAACTAGAGCCTCTATAGTGGAGAAAACTGGCAGATAGCAGCACCTTACCAGGTGATCAAGGTGAACACCACTAGCAAGGGGGCAAATTGACATCTTGTCCCCCCAAAAGGACACACTGCAAAGTCCACAGCATCACTGCTGTGACATTATAGCCCAAAGTGCCTGATCTGAATCTAATCATAAGAAAATAACAGAAAAACCCAACTAGGGAGACCAATTACAAAACAACTTGTCTGGGGCACCTGGGTGGCTCAGTGGGTTAAAGCCTCTGCCTTTGGCTCAGGTCATGGTCAGGTCCTGGGATCGAGCCCCACACTGGGCTCTCTGCTCAGCGTGGAGCCTGCTTCTTCCTCTCTCTCTGCCTGCCTCTCTGCCTACTTGTGATCTCTGTCTGTCAAATAAATAAAATCTTTAAAAAAAAAAACTGGTCTGTGCATATGAAAAAATGTCAAATTCATAAAAGTAAAACACACACACAAACAAAAACAAACAACCAAAAAAAAAAAAAAAACCCAAAAAAAACCACACCTGAGGAACTATTCCAGATAAAAGGAAACTAAAAAAAAAGAAAAAAAAATTAAATGCAACATGTATCCTGGATTGGATACTGGATCAGAAAAAAAAGAAAAATGTTTTCTGTTTGTTTGCTATGAAGGATATTAGTAGAACAATTGGCAACATTTCACTAAGCCTATAATGTAGACAATAGTATTGCAACAATGTGAATGTCCTGATTTTTGTATCTGTACTGTGGTTTTATTAAAGAGTGTTCTTGGGTTTAGAAAATATACATGGATGGGACGCCTGGGTGGCTCAGTTGGTTGAGCGGCTGCCTTTGGCTCAGGTCATGATCCCGGCGTCCTGGGATCGAGTCCCGCATCCGGCTCCCTGCTCGGCAGGGAGCCTGCTTCTCCCTCTGCCTCTGCCTGCCTCTCTGTCTGCCTGTGCTCACGCTCTCTCTCTCTCTCTAACTAATAAATAAATAAAATCTTAAAAAAAAATTTTTTTTTAAAGAAAATATACATGGAATAATTTAGAAGAGGCATCCTGTCTGCAATTTACTCCTACCCAGACAGAAATGTAAGCAGAATATAAATGTAAGCAAGGGTAGTAAAATGTGAACATTTGAGGAATCTGGGGGAAGGTATACAGGAATTCTTTGGACTGTTTGCAACCTTTCTGTAAGTCCAAAATTGTTTCAAAATAAAAAGTTCAAGTATAGATAGAGGTCACTGGCCTAGCTAACATCTAGTAGGTATATGTGGTATCTAGATGCTATCACAGATGTGAGGATAAAATTTGACTGTGTGTGCCAAGCACTTACACACCACATCTGCCTACTAAATGATAGTATTATATATTAATATAATGGAATATTATATTATACTATTATAAGATATAATGTTATTAATATAATGGAATATTATAAGATACAATATGTTAGTAATATAATGGAATATTATATGAGCGAAAAAGAACTACAGCTGCCTGCCTCAACACAGACAGATTTTCAAAGCATATTATGGAAGAAAAAAAGAAAGTAAGATAGGATACACATTATATAAAGACAAATGTATCTATTATATCATGAGCATTGTATACTTCTCAGAACAAAACACAGTTCTCTATATTGTGTAAGGATTTCTTTTTTTTTCTTAAGATTTTATTTATTTATTTGACAGAGAGAAAGAGATCACAAGTAGGCAGAGGGAGAGGGGAAGCAGGCTCCCTGCTGAGCAGAGAGCCCGAAGCGGGGCTCGATCCCAGGACCCTGAGATCATGACCTGAGCCAAAGGCAGAGGCTTAACGCACTGAGCCACCCAGGCACCCCTGTGTAAGGATTTCCATGTATGTAGTAAAGTTAGAACATTCAGGGGAATAATAATCAGGATAGTGGTTTCCCTGGGGTAGGGAGGGGGGTTCCTATTGGGAAGGGCCGCAGGGCCCTTCTGTATTAGCTAGCTCTCCTGTGTAACAACTTGGCAGCATGATGCTTTAGAACAGTGACATTTCTTAGTCATATCTTAGTCATACTGTCTCATAGTGTCTGAGGGTCAGGAATTTGGGAGTGGTTTAGCTGGGCAGTTCTGGTTTTTAGGTTGCGTTCATGGGTCAGCTGGGGCTGTCCTCATCTGAAGGCCTGACTGGGGCTGGAGAATCTGCTGCCCCAGGAGCTCATCTGCACAGCTGGCAGGTTGATGCTAGTGGTTGGCTAGGGGCAGAGGGCAGGAGAGAAGAGAGGAACTCAGTTTCTTTCCATGTGGGCCTCTCCATGGAATCTGAATTCCATCACATCTTGGTGACTGGACTGCAAAAGTGAGCACTGACAGACTGGGTGGTTGCCCTCTGAAGCTCTCCCAACCCCTCCTATCCCCAACACGTGGCTCCTTTCCCCCCCAAAGCATCCACTTGGATTCATTTCTGGAATATTCTTCCACAGAGAAACTACTTGTTTATAAATGTATAAGCAGGGGCACCTGGGTGGCTCAGTTGGTTGAGTGTCTGACTCTTGGTTTTGGCTTGGGTCATGATCTCAGGGTCATGAGATCAAGACCTGCATCAGGCTCCACGCTCAGCATGGAGTCTCCGTGAGATTCTCTCCCTCTCCCTCTGTCCCTCCCCCTACTTATGCTCTCTCTCTCTCTCAAATAAATAAAGCAATCTTAAAAAAATAAAAAACAAACATATATACAAATATATATATATATATATATTTTAAGATTTTATTTATTTATTTGATAGAGAGAGTGAGCACAGGCAGAGAGAGTGGCAGGCAGAGGGAGAAGCAGGCTCCCTGCTGAGCAAGGAACCCGATGTGGGACTCGATCCCAGGATGCTGGGATCATGACCTGAGCCGAAGGCAGCCGCTTAACCAACTGAGCCACCCAGGCGTCCCTGCAAATATATTTTTATTCCCCCCTAATGGAAGCCTATTATATACACCCTTTTATATCATTTCTGCCCCCATGCAAATATACTTTGCAGATTCTTACATAGTCATACATAGGAAACCTCGACATTTGTTTTCATGTCTTAATAAGTATACCGTCATGTGGATGAGCTGTAATTTATTCAATAACCCTCCTTTTATGGACATTCATTTTGTCTACCTGTTATCACTTTTTAAGCTTCAAATATGCAGGGTTGAGTTAAAAAAAAAAAAAAAAGGTCCTCAGTTCACAGCAGATTATCATTGCTGACCCCTACATGCCTTTCCTTTGTTTTATTTTTCTCTATATATTCTCTTTTGTTCCATTTCCCCTTCTCATTTTCTGCTTCTCCATAGACCTGTTCTAATGGTTCCCGTCTGTTCCTTGTTGTGTCAGTCTTCTTGAAAAACACAGTATGCTTGCATGGCTACTGTTGCCTTCTGGATATGCATTTTAATTCATTTTCACTCTGGTGCTCATTCCCGGCTTAATATCGGTCTGGGTTGTGGCTTGACTTATGGCTTCTAGATACTGACTAGGACTCCTTGGTTTGCCGTCACGTGTTTTCCTCTCTACTACCCCAAGAATGGGCACCTGGGTGGTCTTTAAGTCTCTGCTGCCACACCGTCACTACACTGGCGTGTCCTTATCTGGGCTAGCATGAGAATCTCACCTGGACAAAGAGTCAGGAATACAACTGGTGGTTCTCTTTTGCACAATCATTTATCCTCAATTTAGAAGCTTAAAACAACACTTTGTTTTATTCACGACTTTGTGGGTCAGGAAGTCAGGAAGGGCTTGGCTGGGTCACTCATCTCTGAACCATGTGGGGTCAGCAGAGACAGCGGGGGGAGGGGGTGGAGGTTCCCTTCCAAGATGGCTGGCTTCTTCACTCATGTCTGCAGCCTTGATGGACCTGGTCTTTCTCTCTCTCTCTCACTCTGTCTCTGCCTCCCTCTCGTACTGTCTCATCCTAGAGGACACCTCTCCATAGCTAGCTAGACTTCCTCCCAGCATGGCAGTCTCGGGGTGCTGGATTTCCTTCATGGCAGCTGGCTTCCCTCCAAGTGATCGTTCCAAGAAAGAGGAAGTAGAAGCTGCTAGTCTTTTTTTTTTTTAATATGAAACACTTCACAAATTTGCATGTCATCCTTGCACAAGGGCCATGCTAATCTTCTCTGGATCGTTACTATTTTAGCATATGTGCTGCTGAAGTGAGCACAGAAACTGCTAGTCTTTTGAGATCTGGGCCTCGAAGCTGTCACAGCATCACTTCTGCCATAATACTGGTCACAGAGCAGCCCAGAGGCAGAGAGTAGGTGCACAGAACTCACCTCTTGCTGGGAAGATGATCAGAGACTCAGTGGTCATCTTTTATACATTCCCATGCATATTTAATGTGACAGCTTGCTCTCCAGATGGCTGCTTCTGTCCCCACTTCCGCAGCACTACCTCCACGTCCCCACCCACACTTGGCTCCATCCAGCCTGTTCAGCTCCCTCTTTGCACAGCAAGAAGCATCCCTGTATCTGGGTCATCTCACACATGCGCAAATGTAGCTGTAGGATACAGCCCCAGATGCAGATTTGCACGGTGAATGGCTATGTGCACTTGCAGCTTTGACAGACACTGCCCGGCTTCAACCACCTCTCAACTCCATCCCTCTGTGATGGACGGGGAGTCTGAGCACCCCTCCCCACCTCTACCCACCCCACAGCAGAACAAGTCACTGTCCCCGGGCTCCCAGCTTTTGCCCTGGACCGAGTCCATTCTCTATGTGCCGCCGGAGGGGGTCCCCTTAACACCTGAGTCAGAGCCTGTCCCTCCTCTGCTCAGAAGCCTCTGATGATCTCTCACATGACTCAGAGTAAAACATTCTTAAGAAGACTCTGAAGCCCTGTAGTGTCTGACACTGGGACCTCTCTCACCTATTCCTCCTGTATTCCCCTTCTCTGTCCCACCTGGGGCTCCTGGCATGAGTTTGAACCTGCCACGCATGCTCCCGCCTCAATGTTCCTCCACCTAAAAGGCTCTCGCCCTCTGTGTCCCCAGGGCTCATCCTCGATCCATCTGTGCCTCCAAGCAAACCACCTCTCCCAACTCAGGGTCTCCTCCCTACTCTGTCTGGCTGTCTTCCGAACACTTCCTCCCCAACATGTGGTCGATCAAGCTGTATCTTCATGTATTGTCCATCTCTTCTCCAGTCCATAAGCATGGGCCAGAGGGATTTGGTTGGATTTTCTCACTGCAAATCCTCCACACCAGCTTTCATTTAGGATCTACAAATATATCTTGAGTATCTGTGGAATTCTATCACTGTGCCAGTTTGCAAACCATCCCCCAGCCATGTCCATACTTCACTAACATAAGTGAAACCAAACACACTGCCAGATTCCTATCCTTCAAGTTCACAGTTCTCCTGCTCAAGAGCCTTCAAGGACTTCCTCTCTCCTTGCTTAGCACATCTCACACTAGAACCCAAGACCTTTTAACACAGGGCTAAGTGTTTCCCCGGCTTTCTGAAAAGAAGTTCATGCATGAGATTTCCCCAATGTTAAGATTTTTATTTATTTATTTGACAGACAGAGATCACAAGTAGGCAGAGAGAGAGAGAGGAAGGGAAACAGGCTCCCTGCTGATCAGAGAACCCAACACGGGGCTCGATCCCAGGACCCTGGGATCATGACCTGAGCCAAAGGCAGAGGCTTTAACCCACTAAGCCACCCAGGCACCCGAGATTTCCCCAATGTTAAGTTTTTCCCCTTATCCATTAGTCTAACCTTATTGGCAGGAACTCCATACAACCAAAACAACAACAACAACAAACAACAAAAAACCACTAAGAGGAAAAAGGAGGTCTCTCACAGTGAGTTCACGTTCACTGGCTGGGGCTTCTACTGGTATAATGAAACCAATCCCAGCTCTGGGACAATAAACACAACAACCGATAACTTGAACCATGTTATTTCCCCTGGCTAAGCTTCAGTTTACCTATTGGTGGAATGAAGATAGTTACACTCTTCCATATGATAGGCAAGCTACTTGCTAAATGCCAGGCACAGGATCAGGCACTGGACACATTTAAATTCACTCAACCCTCATGGCAACTGTAAGAGGCTGGAGCTATTATTATTCTCCTTCCTCAGAAAAGGAAACTGAGACACAGAGCAATTAGCATGTCTTAGTTTCCATAGCCTAGGATTGGTGGGGCCCAGATTTGAACTCCCAAAACACCCACTCTGAGGCTGGCTTCAAGGTCAGCTAGTTACTCTTATGGCATATTTTAGGGAAGAAGTGTGTTCATGGGTATGGATTGCTGAAGGCAATAAGAAGAGGTGACCTTGTGCATGAGAAAGAGTCTCTAGGACCAAATGTACACAAAAGACACAGGGCTGAAGTTGTGCTGTGTGGAGTCCATGGTCATGGTTCCCTCTGGGCTGTAAACTGAGGCTCCTGGGCTCCCAGATGACTTCTCAAGAAGATTTTATTCTCTACCATTATTAGAATAATTACCATTAATAAAAACAAACAAACAACTGTTGCATGTTTACTGCATGCTAAGAATTTCCTTTGCATTTAGAATCTCTCAACAATCCTAGGACGTTAGTGACTCACATTCACCCCATTTTGCAGGCGATGAGACTGAGCTAGGATTTGTTCCTTGTGTCTTTACCCCCAATGGGTCCATGGAACATCTCCATTTCCCAAGGACTTTCATTCATTATCTCATTCAACTTCACGATCATGCCTTGAAATCCATCCTCCTAGCATTTCCATTTTGCTGACAAGAAAACTGAGGGGCAGTGTGCTGCTCGGGGCCACACACAGTTCTTTGTCACAAATCTGCCCTGCCTTACCTCCCCCAGCAGCATCCAGGATGTCACAGATGGAAGGGGCCCGATTTATAGCACAGGAAGGAGCAAGTCAAGGCCCCTGGGGCAGTGGGCAGTGTTCTCAGGCAGTTGCCCAGAGATCCTGTTTACTGGCAGGGCCGGAGGCACACAAGACCCAGGAGGAAAGCCCGGGGAGACGCCCCATGTTTGTATCTTCAAAGCCTTGCCCCCTTGCTCTCCCATCCTCAGGGTTCCCTGGGAGGAGGGCGGGGGTTGGTGGTGAGCAAGCTATCACTTCTATGGAATGTCCTCCAGCCCTGGTGCACTGGCTCAACCCAGCCTCTCCACTCCTGCTCTTTCCTAATCCCCATCTGCCTCCCCACCTGGACAGCCCCACATCTGGGCTCCTGTAGCTCATTCATTCAGCAAAGCATCATTGAATGTCAGGTGCTATTTTAGGCACTTGGGGTTACATTTGAAAATAAACAGTGATCCCTGCCCTGCAGTGTTGATATTCTGCAGCAGGGAAGGGACAATAAATAACAAATACACTAAGTAAAGTATATAGGGTGTTAGACAGTTATAAGGGCCATGACAAAATAAAAAATAAAGCAAGGCAAGTGGTTTGAGAGTGAGGAGGAGGGCTCATGGGGTTAAAGAGGGCACTGAGAAGGTGACATCCAAGCAGGAACTGGAACAAGATGAGGCAGTGAACCAGGCAATACCTAGAGGAAGAGTGTTCCATCCACAGCAAGTGCAAGTGTCCTGAGGCAGAGTGTCTGGTGTATGAAGAGTAGCAAGGAGACCAGTATGGCTAAAGAGGAGTCAGTAAGGGAAGAGGGTGGGAGATAGGACAGAGACAGAGGGGTGATGGGGTGGCTGAGAGGGCAGGTCATATGTGGGTTATCATAAGGATCTGGCTTTTACTCAGAGTGAACTGGGAGCCAAGGGAGGGTTTGGTCCAGAAGAAGGACATTGTCTGATCTGTGCATTGCAAGACTTGTCTGACTGCTGGGTCAAAGGACACACTGCGGAGGAAACAGGAGATTGAGATGAGAGGCGATGGAGAGCTCAAGGAGCCCTGTGAGGAGACCGCTGCAATAATCCTGGGAAGAAATGAAGGTGACTTGCCCTGGGTTGTAGTAGTGTTCCAGTTAGTGTGGCTGTGTAACAAACTACCTCAAAACTCAGCGACTTAATGCAACAACCATTTTATGATGCTCATGACTTCAGACCAAGTGTGGTGGGGATGGCTGGTCTCTACTCAGGGCTCAGGATCAGGGTCTACTCAGGCTCAGGGTCAGGGTCTACTCAGGCTCAGGGTCCTGAGCTTCTTTTGGAAGACTCCAAGGTTGGATGTGAATCAATAGTCGAGAACGGGAATCATCTGGAGACTGCTGGACTAGGACCGCCCGGGACCTGTCGGGGTGGCCTGGGCTTACTCACAGGATGGTGGTCTCAGAGCACTCAGACTTCTTTCACAGGATCTCAGGGCTCCAAGAACAGGTGGTCCGGGGAACAAGGTGAAGCTGCACCACCTGCTAAGACCCGGCCCAGGAAGTCATGCAGAATCACTTCCACCAACCTCCCGTGATGAACACAGTCCCAAGCCCACCCAGACTCAAGTGGAAGGCACATGGACCCTGCCTCTCAGTGGAGCCATGTTCCAAAACTGCTCCAAGCACCTAGAATCTTCAAGGTAAATACAAAGTTTCCTTTGTTGGCTGATGCAAGAGGCACAGGTAAGGATTAGAAATGGCTCTGGTCATCCGGGGCTCACAGTCCACTAACCAAAACAGTCACCTTCCAGGCATGTAGGCAGCCAGGGAGGAGCCCCAGTCAGGCTTGGCTGCTCAGGGCAGGCTTCCTGGAGGAAATAATGCATGAGCTGAGTCTTAAAGAGTGAGGGATCAACCAAGAGAAATGGGAGAGGGCACCCGAGGACAAGGAGAACTGGGGTCACTCCCGTTGGAAGGAAGAAGGACGAACACTTGAGAGATGGGTTCTGGCACCAGCTGTCTGGGTTTGAAGCCTGCCCTGCCCCTTCGAGTGGGCAACATTGGGCTAACCACCTCACCTCTCTGTGCCTCAGTTTACTGTAAAATCGGAGTGATGATAATGGCTCTACCTTCAGGGGAGGAAGTGCATGCAAGATAACTGCTAGATAGAAAAAAGCCTCAAACTGTCAGCTCTGACTAGGAAACTACAGATGGTGGTCATCTCACTTCAGCCCCCTGGGCTCTCAGAGGAGGAAATGAGAAGAGATTTGGCCAACCTCACCAAGTGTAGAAGGGGAAGACCTGAACCGTACCCTACTGACTGACCTGCCATGGCCAGTCCCCACCCTGCCTGGGCTCACTCCTTACCTCCCAAGTTCACTTGAGGGGGAAGGGATGTCCTTCTTCCTTGAAATCTTGTGAGGCCTCCAGAGGGGATCCCCTGACCCAGAGGTGGAGCCTTGAAGATGGAGTGGCCTCTGCCCCTGATAAGGGCTTCCCCCTGTGCCTCCCGCCTGTAGTCTCCATGTTGCCGTTCAGCAGGAATTCCTCAGTTCAGCATGGAGTTCCGGTAGATTTTATGGGCCAGCCACAGCAGACAAATGGAGAAGAAAAACATCCCTCTGGAGCTCTGCTCAGCTCTCAAAATCTGATTTCCGCTCAGCCGGAAGGAGGCTGGGCTGCTTTAACCCTCTGTGGGAGGGGAACATGGGGTCTGATTCAAGATCCTCCTAGCTCCTTGCCCTGCCTTGCTACCACACAGGCTCCTTCCTTCCCCATGGCTCCTACTCTGTCCCCCCCCACCCCTGCCAACCCTGCCTGGGGCTCGGCCTCCCCTCTCCCTTTAAAGACCTGCCTCAAAGGCCCCCAGATCCCAGTTTAGGGTCATCAGCAAGGTGTTTCCACATACTGTGCCACACTCTATGCCAGGCATCTTGTAAACAGGGGCTCTGATGCAGTCTGGAGCAGTGTGGGAGAGGACATGCACATGGGACTCAGACAGAAATGGGACCCAGCTTCATCTGGTCTAGTTTGTAAGATGTGGGGCAAAGTCCCTTGACCTGGCTGGGGTTGTGTTTCCTCATCTGTAAAATGGGCTTAATAATGGGATCTGTCTCATAAGGACTGTGGTGAGGAGTTAATGAGAACAGGCATGTCAAGTGTTCAGCATGGAGCCCTCCATAAATAATAGTTGATGTTATTGCTATCACTCCCTCCCTCTGCAAACCGGATGGGGTAGGCGTCATCACTCACATTTCACAAATGACAAAAGCAAGGCACTTGGGGTGCCCCCTTCATCTGCTCCATGCCTCTCACTTCCTCTGGTTATTAACCAGGACTGTAAGCCCTGAACATATTAAATAATACCGTCAACCCTTATTATTCAAAGACTCTGTGTTAAGGAATCTGCCTACTCGCTGAAGTGTATTTGCAATCCACAAACAAATACTCCCCAGTTCTTCCATTCTCTCCCGGAGTCTCTGGACACAGGTTCCCAGCTGAGGTGGGTCAAGCTGTTGTTCTGTCTTCTTGTGTCCACTCTCATACTGTAAACGGGGGTCCATTTCTGTGGTCTATTTAGTGCCCCACTTTACACATCCATGGGCTTTTTGTTGGAGATTTTGCTATCTAAAATGTCCCCAATAATCGTCCTGAAATGCTGCCTAGTGTTCATAAGCTCCAGAAAGCCACGACGTGCCTTAGGGAGAAAATAAGCTTTGTTCGGGCATGAGTTACCTGTTGTCCAGGATTCAAGGTTAATGAATCAACAGTATATATTAAATAAGGTGTCCTTCAACAGAAACACACATAAACCAGGGAAGTATTGATCAGTTGATGAAAATATGATGACCTGAGGCTCAAAGGATCCTCACCCTGTATTTCCGCCTTAGGAGCTGGCATTCAGTTAACCACTAATTCAGTCTTTGTGGTGACTTTACAGAATACAATTATAGCAGATAATCAAAAATCAACTGTACTTTCAGGCTTTGGGTATTTTCAGATGTGAAGATATTTGGAAGGCACTGCGGTGAGCTACAGTTGCAATTAGTATTGCTGTGGGACAATTTACCCTACAGCTTGGTGTCTTAAAACAACCATTTTCTTATGCTTACAGATTCTGTAATTCAGGATTCATCATAATGGGCACAGCAGGAAAGGCTTGTCTCAGCTTCCTGAAGTGCACTGCATTTCAACTGGGAAGACTCACCAGCTGGGGCTGGGGTCCTATGAAGTCGTCTTTCCTCACATATCTCTCCCCTGGGCTGGGAGGACGGGAAGAAGAGTACAACCCATCAGAGGCACCTCCGTGTAGCCCCTCCATGTGGCCCGGGCTTCCTCACGGCATGGTGGTCTCAGGGCATTTGAACTTGGCAACTCTGAGTGCCAAGCAAAAGTGGGTTCCAGTGCATCACCTTGTATGACCCAGCTTCAGAAGTCCCAGGTCAGTAGGTCACTTGACCCAGAAGTCAAGTTCAACAGGTCGAAGCAGCCACAAGGCTGCCCAGACTCAAGGAGAGAAGACGTAGACCCCAGCTCTTGATGGGAAGATTGGAGGTCATGTTTTTAAACCACTATAGCTATTAACACAGACTTCAGAAAATTAGAGATTTGGGTCCAATTCTTGAGCCTGCTGCTCCCCTAGCTGGGCCATCTTGGGCAAGTTTCTTAATTCCTTGGAGCCCTGATGTCCCTTCCTGTAACATGCTGCCAGGTACAGCCCCCTGCTTGTAGGATGGTGGGGATGAAATGAAACAAGGGGTCTGGAGCACTTTGTTCAGTGCCTGGCACACAGTGCACTGTAGATGGTAGTGTTACAGACATGATTCCTTATGAGATCTGGGTGTGTTATGTATTTTGCTGCATGAGACAACAACAACAAAAAAACCAATATATAGGGGCTTCACCAAATAAAAGGGTTTTTTTAATTATTATTTTTCAAGAGGTTAGGGACTAGTGTAGCTTCTCAAAGGAATCATCAAGGACTCAGCCACTCTGGATATGCATTCTGCCGTCCTTAGCATGGGACTCTTGTTCTCATGGCGCCAAGTTGGCTGCTCTACCTCCAGGAATTGCATCTCCATTCCAGGTAGGAAGAGGCTGAAGGTAAAGGGCCAACCTTCTCAGGAGACTCTGTAATTTCATGTAAGGAAAAAAGACCTTTCCCTAGGAATTTTTGTCTTTATCTCATTGGCCAGTATGAGCAACATGGCTGCCTCAGCTGCAAGGAAGGCGGAGAAGGGGAATATTTATAGCTAGACCCACTGCTTTCCTGGACAAATCAGGGTTCTGCTGAAGGATGGAGGGAGGGGTTGGGTATTGTGTAAACAGATAGCAGTGTTTGCATGTCAACCTAGGAGAGCATCCTGCAAATGCACCTGCTGTGCAAGCATCACCATTGACCACTGAGGATGGACCAAAACACATCTTCATCATGGGGTCTCCATGTAAGGTAGCCAAGACCCCCTCAGCTTGATCCAGGAAGGCTTTCCAGCCTGCTCTAGGTTTCTGATCTTGTTCTTCTCAGAAATCTTATTGTCTGGGCTGAGCTACCAAACCTGGAATGGGGGGTAATATGATCTACCAGTGTCACTCTCCAACATGTCCCTCGCCCACTATCTCGCTTGCAGAGGGGAGGAAAACTGCCAAGGGCATAGTCAGCAGCTTCGTTTAGGATGGGGCCCCTGCCCCCGACACCTGGCCTTAAGGATCTTCAACAGGCCTCCTTGAATTTTCTTTTTTTTTTTTTTAAGATTTTATTTATTTATTTAACAGACAGAGATCACAAGCAGGCAGGGAAGCAGGCAGAGAGAGGGGTAAGCAGGCTCCCTGCCAAGCAGAGAGCCCAATGCCGGGCTTGATCCCAGGACCCTGGGATCATGACCTGAGCTGAAAGCAGAGGCTTTAACCCACTGAGCCATATTTTCAAAAGGCTCCTTAAATGCTGGTTTCTTTTAGCATCATCTTGCTCTTTGACGTGTCTTGATGACTGTTATCTGGCACAGGTGTGAGGGCCAACCTCAGCCTGTAGGGACCTGGGAAAGCTAAATTATTCAGCACTTCCTTCAACCTCATGGTCTTTAAGCATCCGCCCAACATTTCTTTGGAGGGATGGAACTGAAGGAGGGCACCCATGATGCATCAGCTTCCCTTTGATTATTGAACAACTCATTCTGGCCCCAAACCTGCATCCCCTACTCAACAAGATCAGAGTACCTCAGCTAGCAGGCCCTTTCTCCCTAGAATGGAGTTTGGGGAGCATTTGGGCTTAAACTACCCTGAAGTGCAGCTCTTCCCTCCTCATTCTCACCTCACCACAAGCAACTTACCAAAAAATTCCTGTCCACTCCCTAGCTGTGTGACCTTAGGCAAGTTCCTTAACCTCTCTGTTCCTTAGTCTACTCCACTGTAAAATGGGAATATTCATAATACTTGGCGCATGGGACTGTTCTGAGGATTAAATGAGAAAATGTGGGGCACCTGGGTGGCTCAGTTTGTTAGGTGTCTGACTGTTGATTTTGGCTCAGGTCATGATCTCAGAGTTATGAGATCAAGGTCTGTATTGGGCTCTGCACTGGGCATGGAGTCTGCTTGAGATTCTCTCTTACCCTCTTCCTCTTCCCCTTTTCCCCCTCCTTAAAAAAAATGGAGAGAGAAAATACACCCAAGTGCTTAGAAGAGTGTGCCTGGCATATAGCAATCCCATAATAATAATAATAAATATTATTATTAATAATTAATATTAATATATTAATAATAATTATTATTATTATGTTTCAATTTTCACTACACTTCCCTTTACAGAAGTGGCAGGAAACACATTTTTTCTCCCCAACATGTTACATTTCCAATAACATTTTAGTGTTCCTTAGAGAGTAGGGCTTCGGGAAAATGCCTGGAGGTCCCCCTCTTAACTCCGCTCTGCCTGGTAACCAGTGCCTCCTACACACTCCATCCTCACTCCTAGGAGACATGCTCTCAAGAAAGAGGAAGATACCCACTCACATTGCAGTGGACATCACTGATAACAGCCTGGAGAAGTGTCCACTAAGCTATATTCTCTATTGGGCATCTGGTGTGGGGTGGGGGTGGGGGATTGTGTAGGAGGGTCTGTGGTCAAATAAGCCTAGAAAATGAAGATTGGAATGCAGCCTGATGAGTTGATTCGCTGCAGGATTTCTCAGAGCCTTTAACATGTAAAAGTGCTACAACTCTCCAGAAGGGGGATGCCAAATGCAGCTCCCCAGACTTTTAAATCATGGAATACTGGGCATCTTCCAGAACAACAGCTCCCAGGAATTCCCTCTTGAAAATGATGGCCTGGAGGGTCCTTGAGGGACTGAGTTCTGGTAGTGGAATTAAAGAAACCAGCCAGAGGAACCCCATGACTGAGGCCAATGGAACTTTCTCAGTAGCCTGAAAGGAACAACAGAACAGAACAAAACCTGGCATCTCTATCTAAGGGCAGTCTAAATGTTTAACACACTCATGCAACAGATATTTCTGGATGCTTATTACATGCCGGGTACTGACCTGGGTCTTGGGGTCAATTGCTATCACACCAAATTCTGCCTCCCTTACCTAGTGACCGTGTGACCTTGAGAAAACACTTGTAAAGATGAACTAATGATAACAGTTAGCGCTTACACACCACACACTGTATGCCAGGATGGCTCCCCTTTCCTCACAGCCACCCTCCAGCAGGTGGGCTCTAGGGGGATCCTTGTTTTACAGATGAGGAAACTGAGGCACAGAGAAACTCAGTCAAATGTTCAGGATCATACAGCTTTGGAAAGCAGCAGAGGTAAACCTAGGCAGTCAGGCTGCCCATCTGCAGACTCAACCACGTGATGGCAGACATTCCTGGTTGTTTCCTGGTATCCAGTCTTCCCCTCTTCTCTCCTAATAGAAACCCAGTATTCAGTGGGTGTGTGGCCACCTGCAGTGAAGACTACATTTCCCAGCCTCCTTTTCAGTAGCATAAGAGCCCATAACAAGGTCTGGTCAAGGGGACAAAAGTAGAAGTGTGGTTATAACTCCCAGACAAGTATCCTTAAAGGGTGAAGCATGCCCTTCGTTCTTCCTCTTCTTTCTCCTTTTTGCCAACAGAATGGCCCCTGCAGCCATTTTGGTCTGTGACAACTTAGAGGGTAGAGGCCACATATGATGGAACAAAAAGATAGACAGAGCCTGGATCCCTGACACCACCTGCTTTAGTTGTTGAAGGTGACACAACAAAAGACACTAAACTTAGGGGCTTACAACACCAATCATTATTCATTATCTTTATCTATCTCTGCCTTTCTTTATTATCTTTGCTCCTACTAACAGTTCCTTTGGGTTGGGAATTCAGGACCCACACCCAAGAAGGCTCACCCACAGGGCTGGCCAGTTGGTACTGCCTGCAAGCTGGGGGACCTCTCCTCAGGATAACTGGTATATCCTCATCACAGGGTGGCTGCTGTCCCCGCAACGGGTGATTCAAGAGATCGAGGCAGAAGCTCAATGCTTTTATCAGCTACTATCTCTTCTGCCAGATTTTTTTGGTCACACAAGCCCGAAGCAATTCAGTGGGGGAAGGGTCTGCACAAGGGGGTGAATACCGGAAGACAAGGGTCATGGTGGGCCCTCTTTGAGCCCGGGTACCACAGCACAGAGTGCCAGATCTGCAAAGGCTTTGAATGTGGCAGAGAAATATATTTTCATCTCACCTGACCAAACTTTCATCTCACCTGACCAAACTCAACCATCTATGAGTTCTGGACCCAAAGGGGGCCCTCAATAAATACTGTCATGAGTCTTCTTCTCCAAGCAGATCGATGTGTGGGACTTTGTCCTTCTGCTGTATCCCTCATCTATGCCCAAGATATATACATGTGATATACAAGATAGAGACAGATGGTACTCTGTACCATCTAGGTACAAAGTAGGGATGGGAGGTTGGGTACCAGCCTTTTCATGTCTTCATTCACTCAACAAGTATCTCTCATTGCCCACAGTGTGCCAAGCTCTGGCCTAGGATACTAGGCTCCATCCCATGCCCTGGAGAACTCACAGTCTAGTGGAGGAGGCAAGCATAATGAGGTGGAAAACAACACATTTCTCTGTCATCATAGAGAAATACAGATTAAAACCGGAAATCAGATCATTTCAAGTGCCAGGGATGACATAAATGGGGCTGAGGGTGCCTCAAGCCCACTGGGCATGTGGACTGGAGCAGCCATCCCAGAGCACAGTCAGACAAAGCTTATGCTAAGTGTGTGCATTATCTCTGCCCCAAAAGTCCTGTCCTTGGGTGTCTATCCCAGAGAAACACACAGGAGTCCATGAGAGTCATGCACCAGAGGTCCATCACAGCTGCGCTTAGAGAGGCAGAAGTCAGAGGTGGCCATAGGATCCATCACTAAAGGCAATGGAAAAGGAGGCCTGGTAGGTGCATGTGCACCATACATACTAAGCAGCGGTTAGAAGGCGCGCACTCGAGTGAGAGTCAGCACACAGAGCTCAGTGTCAAGTAAACAAACCAACCTACCAAACAGATCTATAGAAACTACCATTTGTCTTCATTAATAACCCACTCACGTGAATCAGCCCTGCAGAGTTTATGAGGACATAGGCATATTCAAAGACATGCATCGCCAATATTTAGTGGACCCAGAGGAGCCAATACAATATTGAAGGAGAACAAAGCTGGAGAGTGATTCTACCCAACTTCAAGACTTACGAGAAAACTACAGTAATCTACAGCATTGTAATGGCAGCATAATCGACAAAAAGATCAACGGAACAGAATGGAGAGCCCAGAAATAGACCCTCATAAGTATAGCCAACTGACCTTGGACAAGGATCAAAGGCAATACGATGGAGTAAAGATAGTCCCTTCAACAAATGTTGTTGGAAAAACTGGACTCTGGGCATCCATAAGCAAAAATATGAATCTAGACACAGACCTTACACTTTTCACAAAATTTAACTCAAAATGGATCACAGACCTAAATGTAAAACACAAGACTATAAAATACCTAGAAGACAGCATAGGAGAAAACCTAAATGACTTTGGGTGTGGTAAAGACTTTTTAGATCCAACCCCAAAGACAAGATCCATCAAAGAAAGAACTGAAAAGTTCTTTAAAGCTGAACTTCACTAAAATCAAAAGCTTCTTCTCTGTGGAAGACATTGTCAAGAGAATATGCCCCATGACAAGATATGCTCCAGACTGGAAGAAAATATTTGCAAAAGACACATCCAATTAAGGACTGTTATCCAACATATACAAAGAACTCTTAAAATTCAACAATAAGAAAACAAGTCATACAATCCAGCAATCATGATCCAAAGGAGTGGAAAACTTATGTTTGCACCAAAACCTACACACAATTCTTATAGCAGCCTTATTCATAATAGCCAAACTTTGGAAGCAGCCAAGCTTTCTTCAGTAGGTGGATGGCCAAATAAGTGTGATACACCCAGACAATGGAATATTATTCAATGTTTAAAAAATGCATCTTCAAGCCACAAAAAGACAGGGAGGAAACTTAAATGCATATTTATTCTTTTTTTAATGTATATTTCTAAGAGAAAGAAGTCAATCTGACATGGCTATGTACTGTATGATCCCAACTATATGACATTCTAGAAAAGGCAAAACTATAGAGATGATTAAGGATCAGCAGAGGCAGACATGGGATATAGATGAACAGGCAGGGTACAGAGGACTTTTTGGACAATGAAAATGGTCAGTATGAGACCATAATGATGGCATGATAATGATGTCATTATAAACATTTGTCCAAATCCACAGACTGTACAACAGCAGGAGTGAATCCCAAAGTCACCTATGGACTCCGGATGATAATGATGGGTCAATGTAGATTCATCAATTGTCACAGATGCACCACTCTGGCAAGTGGCACTGATAATGGGGAGGTTATTTGCAGCAGGGCAAAGGGAATAGGGGAAAGCTCTGTGCCTTCTCAATTCTGTTGTAAACCTAATACTACTCTTAAAAAAAAAATGAAGGGGTGCCTGGGTGGCTCAGTGGGTTAATGCCTCTGCCTTTGGCTCGGGTCATGATCCCAGGGTCCTGGGATCGAGCCCCGAATCAAGCTCTCTGCTCAGCAGGGAGCCTGCCTCCCCCTCTCTCTCTGCCTGCCTCTCTGCCTACTTGTGATCTCTGTCTGTCAAATAAATAAATAAAATCTTTACCAAAAATTTTTTTTTAAAAAATGAAGTCCTTAAAAAAATATATTAGAGTGGGTGCCCCCTTTGGGGAAGGAAAGGAGAGTGAGGAATCAGGGACAAAGGGAGAGAAGTCAGAATACAGTGTGATCAACACGCCAGATTGCACCAAGGCAGGAGAGCAGCAAAGCGAGCTTCACCGTGAAGCTGCACCTAGGGGTGTCTGGGTGCCTCAGTCGGTTAAGAGGCTACCCCGGGTTGTGATCCTGGGGTCCTGGGATTGAGCCCTACATTGGACTCCCTGATGATCAGGGAGACTGCTTCTCCCTCTCCCTCTCCCTGCCTCTTTGCCTACTTGTACTTTCTATCTCTCTGTCAAATAAATAAATAAAATCTTTAAAAAAAGAAAAGACTCTCCTCCTCTTACCCAACAGACTCCTTCTCAGACCTTCCACACCTCTGGGCTACCAGAGAGGCTCTGTGGCTGAGGGAGAGTGTGACTGACCTGAGATCCCCTCTGGCCCACAGTGCAACTTCAGTCAACAAAGTCACTCCCCGCTCTTAGGACCTCGGGGGTCTTCATCTGTAAATTGGGAATAATAACGATGCCTACCTTGGAAGGTTGTGATAGAGAGGAAATGAGATGAGCAAAATACTGTGCCCTTGCCCCATGATGCTTATGTTCTAGCGGAGGGAGACTGCCAATTATGTAGTATGTTCGCTGCTGTATGCCCCAGACCCAGAACTGTGCCTGGCACATAGTAGGTGCTCAATTAATATTTGCAGGTGAAGGAAGAGAAGCAGTAACAGGTGCTATGGAAAGAAGGAAAGCAGGATGAAGTGAAAAGGCAGAGCTGTGGGGGTGCTAGCGTGGATGAGGGGGTAGGGGCAGTAGTGGGGGAAGGCCTCCCTGAGGAGGTGAGATTTAAGGGAAGACCGGAAGAAAGTGAGGGACTAAGCTAGGGGTTATCCAGGTGGGTGCACAGCAGGCAGATATGGGCTCCGAAGGCAGTGAGGAAGCAGTGTGGCTGGAGCAGAGACAGAGGACAGCGGATGGAAGGAGCTGAACCCCTCACATAGGTGAACTGAGAATGTGGCAAGGAGCCCCATGCCCACTCCCAGGGATGGGATTGGGAACAGAGCCAAAGCTGCTCAGCCTTTGCTGGCCATGGGTCCCTCCTCCACCTGCAGCCAGCCTCTAAGAGATTCAGCACAAACTCCTCTTACGTGCTGAGTT
>RCUC01101701.1:0-25026 GCA_003697995.1 Taxidea taxus jeffersonii | reverse complement strand
GCTCGATGGAAGAGGCCAGGACAGAGGTGACAAAGTGTTGATCCCTAGTGAAGGCCTCAGCAACCTCCTGCCCATTCTGTCTGTTCATGGAGAGGGTCCCTGCCTCACCTCTGCCATCTTGGGTTTGGAGAAGTAAAGTTGGGGTCTGCAGTAGTGGTCCTGGGAAAAATAGTGCTAAACCCACTCACCCACTCAGCCCACTTTCCAAATCTGAAAATGTCCTAGACCAGTGTCCTTGAATAACAGAAAACCTCCAGAAGTTGCTGTTCTTAGTAGGGTGAGGGGTCAGCCAAAGCGGACGTCCACCATGACCCAGGGAATGAAGATGCCATCGGCAAATAATTTTGATTTGTTCAGCCTTTCATTTAGAACGAGCCGAGCCTGTCCTTTACGATACCATCTGAACACCTGCCTTTAAAAGAGGGAAGACGTTAGTAGAGGTTTGTTTTGTGCTGTTTGAAAATACTGTCTTTGTAATTATTTTTGACACGTACACATATTTGCTGTATGTTAACTTTTTGCAGCTTGCTTCTGAGGGACAAAATTTTAAAACAGGAAGTCCCTGTCACAATCTCAAAAGTCCTGCAAAGTGTTGGCAGAGGCCAGATCTGTTACGTGGTTGCGTAGGAGACACTGAGCAATTGTGTGGTCACTGGCTCTCTCCTTACCCCATAGGATATATCATAGTCACACGCTTGGTGGCTTATGTTGACCTAAGATTTATTTTGTTAAACTCTTTCTCTGTTGCTGTTCATTTTTGTTCTGTTCAGTTCTGTTGTTTTGTTTTGTTTTGTTTTTTGTATTTTTAAGTCCTGCTGTGGTCTCTGTGGCAGAAGTGTTTTCATGCATGCGAGCAGGCCTGTTGCTTTTTTATGGTGATTCCCATTGAAAATGTAAGTAAATGTCTGTGGCCTTGTTTTCTCTATGGTAAAGATATTATTCACCATGTAAAACAAAACACAAAAAAATATTTATTGTATTTTAGTATATTTATATAATTATGTTATTGAAAAAAATTGGCATTAAAACTTAACCGCATCAGAAGCCTATTGTAAATATAAGTTCTATTTAAGTGTACTAATTAACATATAATATATGTTTTAAATATAGAATTTTTAATGTTTTTAAATATATTTTCAAAGTACATAAAATCTGGGGGTTCTGGGTTTTTTCTCTTCACTGTAAAACCAAACATGAACCGTGTTTTATTATAAATACGTGTGTTCCTTGCTTTAAGACCAACCTGACTAGTTTTAGCAATTGCACAGTCCCCCAGAGAGGATGCTTATTTCAAAGCAGGGGAGGCCAATCCTGCAGTCTCTGAGCTTCCAAGAAGCTCTAGGATTGGGCCTGTCTTCCACAGTGGAAGACGGGCGTGTCATATTCTAGGACACTTGAAAGTTTTCTCCTTTGAAGTGATATACTTTAATCGAGTACGAAACCATGTATCCTAGCAACCTCAGGATCCATGAATCAGGGCTGGCTGGCTCTATTTGATTATAAAATAACTGTAAAAAAAAAAAAAAATCAAAGTAGGTTTACTTAGGAATAATGAGAATAAATTGGCCCAAATTTAGAAAGTCAATGACGGAAAGAAAACATAGACATTCAATATTTGGAAGCAGGTCATGTACCCTCAGTTTGGAAATGGTGCCATTTGCATTATGTATTTGTATCCATTGCACTGATTTAATTTTTGTATGTGAAGCATGCAGATTTTGTATCATAGTACCCATGATCTAACAGATTGCTAGGATTTCTAAAAAGATTTGCCTCTGTGATGGCTGCCAAGCCGCTGGGTAATTTAGTTAAAGTGTTTAAAGTTATCACTAAATCTTAGGGAAATAAATGGAAGGATTTTAAATTAGAGAAAGAGCCATTAAGGAAAAAAAGCATCTGTTCCTACTCTTCAGACTCCCCATTTGAACACTGACAATCCATCCCAGAACGTGGTGAACTATATCTGTGCAATGTATCATTTCTATTTCAAACATACACACATGGTTTCCTCTTGTATTGTCTTATAAATAAGGATCAAGAAAGTCATAACAAACATTGACTTGTGTTGTGTATATGGAAGAACAGATCCAATGAGATGAATTACTCGATCCTAATCTGTCCAGGGAGCTTGCAAAGTGCTCCAAACTCTAAGGGAAGACCCTGCCTGACAGGGCATGAGCCCAGCAGTGGAATAAGATCGTTGGTAAACGTCAGGCTTAACCAATTTTCATAGTGGAGGAAGACTAAGATATTTTTTTGTAAGAAGAAGAGAAGTAAGTATGGCTTTCAGAGTGCTTGAACGTAAAGGGGTGTGGTAAGCAGTACAGGGAGTTTTCATAAGAAGATGAGGTCAGAGAAGCAAACAAAAAGTGGAGGATCAACCAAATTAACCAACTTGGAGTTAACAGGACTAGTCAATTTGTAGTCTGGTTCATTGGGTACAAGCAGTTAAATCTGTTCAGTCATTGGGTTGCCTACAAATAACCCAGATCTTTGCTTTCTCGGATCCATTGTTTTTCACCGTATTGAGAGCCCTCTGTGGTTATTGGAAGTGTCTATGATATTTTCTTATCAGCGGTGCTAATTCCATGAGTACTACCTCAGTTGTGACATTCTGAGCAAAGTACTAGAGTGGATCCATGCTAGATCCTCTTACTCATTACTAGATTACTAGACTCGATAAAATGCGAAACACCTTATTAACTGCCACCAGTCAGCTCAGCCAGCACAGAGGCAGCATTGGGGCGGAAGTCTCATGCAAAACATACGTACCTTCTCTGCATTCTCTCATCAAGCCTGTTCTAGGAGTCCGTCAGAGGTGAAACAGCTGCATGTTTTGATAAGCTACCGTGAAGCAAGACATAATCTATGTACATACATGCAGGTAAATAAAGTATGTAGCCTGGAGAAAATTCACCCATGGATTTGACCCAACATCAAAAGGTTGGACAGCAAAATTAGTGATGGAATCTGGGCCCTTTTAAAAAATTTTTTGGTTTTCAGTTTTTGGTTTTTTGGTTTGTTTGGGTTTTTGTTGTTGTTTTTTGTTTTTAACTGTGGGTTGTTTTAACTATTGGTTTAAAGGTTAGTTGGTTGGCGATTTGGGGGCAAGGAGGGGTGGGAATCTGACTCTCGTTGGTTACATTAAGCCAACTGGTGATGGGTTCATGAATCCTCACCTAAGAGCCAAACTGAGCAACTAGTGCAGGTGCAGCCTTTCTGAACCAGCCAGCTTCTGTATGTTGCAGCTAATAAATGCCTCCCTTCCCCTCACCTCTGTCCCCAGGCTGGAGTATCTTCATCCACACCCCCAATTCCGGACACCACTTTCTTTGTAGAAAAGCAAAAAGACCACCTCCTCATCTTTTGATAAGTGACTAAATGCAGTAAATTGCCTGAAGAATGTTTAAATATTAACAAGAAAAAAAATAAATGATCTTTCACATTACATTCCTCATTAAGAAAGAGCTCTTTCTGAGGTACTGTCTGTAGGCTTTGCATAGGCCCTCACCTCAACCCCTCTAATTATTTGCTAGGCACAAAACACTGGAACAGGGGCTCCCCAACCTGGCATTTGCTTGTCTGAATAAGGATAGTGTATTCTCTGTATCATGGAATTGTAAATGCTAGTCTTCTAATTCTCACTGTGCGCGCGCGCGCGCGCACACACACACACACACACACACACATACAACCTTTACATTCATTATATATTTGTGGGAGCCACTAATTTCTTCTATCTGGAAAAACAAATGTATTTTCCCTTTGGGAAAATGAGCCCTTTCTTCTGTCCTAAAATATGCCACACAAAACACTGCAGCTTAATGATGGGGCATGTTTTAGGCCAGTAAATGACCAAAAAATGTTGATGGGAAGACTGAGCTTGAAGTGCATGTTCTACATTTAGAAATCATCATAAGGATGCTTCTGCAGCAAGGCACTTTGGGATTGTATTCTGTTCAGATGGTTCCTTAGAAACCAGGATCTGGTCTGCATAGAATGGCTGAACCCAGGGGAAATATTTTTGCCTCGCTTAAGTGCTCACATTTTGGAAAAATCCATATTAAGTATTGCAGTACATACTCAAATTAATTTAGTTGAGCTACATTCTCCACTGAGCCCTAACATTAAAACAAATTTTTTTTCTAGACTGGAATTTGGTGTATATCAAGCGGGGAAAGAGGAAAAGTCACAAAGCAAAGTTGAAACTCTAAACGGGAGACCTCCAGCAGGTATCAGCGTTTCGTTGGAGGTAGTGGTCCATGCTCTGGTCTAATTGGACTAATTGCAATGGTTCTCAGCCTTTGCAATCAGCAATCAGCAGCGTTCTCCGGGAATGTGTTAGAAATGCACATTCCCAGGCCCCACCCTAGACTCGCTAGAATCGTAAGTTCTGGGGGTGGAGACAGCAAATCTGTTTTTAACAGGCCCTCCGGGAGCTTCTCAGGTCCACAGGTTTAGGAATCACTGGACTAAGGAATGTAAGCAATCAGCTTCCCTCCCACCGCCCCCCACCCCCCCACCCTGCCCCATATTCAAAATCATAGGAAGATAGCACTGCCCGAGACACTGGAACTGTGAGTTCAAGTCCCAGGCATGCCACTACCTCTTTCCCAGGACCCCAAAAACATTAAAACCATTGAGCTTTTCATTTCCTCACAAGAGCAGTGGGTGCTCCCCGGCAGAGCCTTGCTCAGCGCTGGAAGAAGACACTGATGATTTCAAAGCGAGCATGTAAATGTGTGCCGGGAAAGCTCACCACAGTTTACAGTCAACAATTTTTTTCTTTCCTTTCAAAGCTACAGCAGTCGTAGATTCAGGACCCAGAGCATATAGTCGTTTGTAACACATTTGGAACGACAGCGAGAAATGAGAAGCGACACGCAGCAAATTAATAAGGAAAAGATTATTCCATCTGGGGAGCTGGGCTCTGCACCTGTCAACACAGCCCTCTCTCTGGGAAACAGAGCTATATTGGTCACAAATTAAATAAGCTTCCCGAATTAATCAGCTATTAACACCCAGCTGAGGAGTCCAAGGTTCACCCCTCCAGAATGACCAGACTGTAAACAAAAAGGGCTTCTCCAGTCTTTGTGGCCAGCCTTTTCCTGATTGTAGGAACTGTTTTCTGGAAACAAGGACTGGAGAGTCATGTATTCCCAGGGCCTCGCCATCGCTGTGTGCCCGTGTAGGTCTTGTGTGTGCACACATTCCTGCACATTTCGGACACCACCAAGAGCATTCGAAGGTTTTCTGTTTGGGGGCTGCGGTGGAGGTGTCCAGATATGTTACACATGGACTGGGCGATGTGGAAACCTGACTTCCAGCAAGCCTGCATGAGGGGCTAGGAGTCCCAGCAGCTCAGTTAACCAAGTCAGCCAAGCCATGTCTGGTCTCTGCACCTTCAAGCCCTCCCTCAGTCTGTCCTAGGAACAGACTCAACTGCGTCAGAGGTAAATTCCAGCTCCAAGAGTCTGTCATCCTGTTCTTCCTACTTCATTACTTGTGGTAAAAAGAGATGAAAGAGGAAGCACTTAAAGGTGGGGAACAATCTGAGAATTCGCCGCCCATCTCCTATCTCTGTCACTAATGCCCTCACTGCCGGCCACTTGCCGCAAAGTGGAAATCAAGAGGCACTTGGGTGTGCGCAGGAGTTGAGGAAGGGGCGACAGGCCCCGGGGAGTTTGCGCTGCTTACATGACTAAGAAAATGTTACCAACTGTTTGACCATCAGACAGAAAATGCCTTGGGGAAGATGCCCAAATATTATTCAAGGTACAAACTTCTTCTAAACTTCATTTCAAAGCCAGACAGCCATAGTTGCCGGTTTTAAAGATTTTTATTTATTATTTGATAGACAGAGATTACAAGTAGCCAGAGAGGCAGGCAGAGAGAGGGAGAAGCAGGCTCCCCGCCGAGCAGAGAGCCCGATGAGGGGCTCGATCCCAGGACCCTATGACCATGACCTGAGCCGAAGGCAGAGGCTTTAACCCACTGAGCCACCCAGGTGCCCCCATAGTTGCCGGTTTTATGCCACTTCCTATTCACACACAGTGGCTGTCAGGAAAAACTGGGGCCAGCTGCAGGATCAGCTTCCCGTAGTCACTGTTTATGGAACTCTGAAACAAACAGGGCTTGCATCTCCATTCCTTTGGGCTTGTAACTTCACCAGTGACACGCAGCGATCAACTTGCCTCACGGCCGCCCCAGCACTCTGGATATATCCTCTTTCTTGAGACAATGGCCTTGAAGACAAGGGTGTCACGTGATAAACCAGGGCAACACTAAACCCAAGAGCACACTTCTTCAGAGCCGACCTTGAGGGAAGGTTGTTCCAAGTAGAGTCTAGAAGACAAATCTCCCGGGCCCAGGAAAGTCTGGAAGTCCTCATGCCAGCCACCTAACGTGGGCTTATTCCTGGCCTCGAGTCCTTTAGGCCTGAATCTCTGAGAAGCCTGTATTTTCTTTCTGGTTCAATCTGCTTCTGCTCCCAGTGTATGCCCATCCTCCGTTCCTAGCGACCCGAGGAGATGTTTCTTCCGGAATCAAACTGCTCACCTCTGAGAGCATAGTAGGGTAGATAAGAATATAGATTCTGGAGCCTGACTACTGGGGTCTGAATCACAGCTCTGCTAATAGGTGACTACTGGGGTCTGAATCACAGCTCTGCTAATAGGGCTGTGTGTCTATGGGCAAGTTCCTTAACTTCTCTGTGCCCCAAATTCCTTCTAAAGGACAGGCAAAAATACTACTACCTACCTCACAGGACTTTTGTGACAATCCAATAAGTTAATACACACAAAGCACTTAGAAAAATGATGGACACATGCAAAAATCTCAAGAAGCTTTTACAAACTCTTATTCTATTGATCGGTGATGAACTGGGCTCACCTACCCCAGACATGAGAGATTCTTCTCTGATATTCTCCGACTCTTAGAGGGGATCCCATTTCATCTGTGTTTCATTAGCAGCTGGAGCACTTTATCTTTTCTGGAAGACTCAGAGAGAGGCAGCTTTTGTGTACCCACTAACAGTACTCCTTGGCCGTTAAGCTGTGGCCAATACACACACTTAGGCAAATGGAGGAGATATGCTACAATAAAAGGCATTTTTCTAGACTGTACAATGCAAATGAAGCCCATTATCCCTAAGTGTCCATTGCCGCTGAATGGGACGGACAAAGTGGATGAACTCACAGATTTGGAAAGAGAAACAAGGAGCCACAGCCACATTTCTAAAAATAGCTGTGGCACGTCAGGAGGATCCTATCTTGCCATTCAGCCGCTGGTCACCCAGACCATGACACAGTGATAAGGACTCATGTTCTCCCTAAGCAAGCACTGTTCCAGGCACCATGTGCAGATCTAGGTGGCAATATTCATACTCACATTTTAGAGGTGAGGAAGGGAAGGCGCAGAGAGTTCCACGGAGCTGCCGAAGATCACAGCACTAGGGAGCAGCAGAGCAGGACCCAGAATCCACGCAGTCTCAATCCAAAGCTACTCCCCTAATAGCTGCAACATTGGAAGAGTGTAAAGAACTCTGGGGGAAAACAGAAACAAAAGAAATGGAAAGTAGCTGTGTATCTTCAAAGATTTGGGTTTCCATGGAAAAGGAAGAGCCCTAGTGGTGCTTTTAGTATCTAGCTTTCAAGAGATCACTGGCCGGCTCTTTTAAGGGTTAATGTGCACAGAGGCTCAGGTTGCACAGAGGCCCTTTCAAGAGTGGATGGGACATTGCTCTGTGCTCAACAATCTGAGGGCAGGGTTTCTAGAGCTTTGTGCCAGCTGTTTCCAATACCTGGAAATGGGGCAGCTGTCACCCCCTTCAACCTCATAGCACATTGGAAGTGTTTCCTGTGAGCTGCCTGGAGTGGGTAGGCAGAGTGTTCTAGACCACTTGCTAAACTCAGGAATGCCCCCATTCTCCCTCAGGTGAAACACTTACGAAGTTACTGTGTTTCAGATGGGTGGAGGAGAGGAAGGGCAGGGCCCAGACCCTGCTGGGTCTGCAACAGTCTTGGACAACACGATGCAGGGGTAACACAGACACCCCCTCCCCATCACCCTGCCCCTTCTGAGTATGGCAGACGCCACTAATAAGTCCTCGCAGAGCTTCGTTTCAGCCTCAGAATCCTCAAAATAGGGCTTTGTGTGGCCACTGCCAATCGAATGTAACTGACCCAAAAGATGAACTCAGTTTGCTGTCCTGGTTTCCCCAGTTTCTCAAGAATAGATCCCATAGGTACTGGGATAGATCAGGCAACAAAGTCAAGTGCAAGGCCTGGATGTGCCCAGTAGGTTGGAGCAGAACTGGGGTGTGAAAGGGTCAAGAATGTTCTTCAGGTAAGTATGTAAAGAGTGGTATCCGTGGGTTTTGGACAGATGATCCAGATGTGAGAAGCCCAGGATGGGGTGATGACACGAAGAAGTGGTTGAAAACAAGGAAAAAAAGTCTGGCAATAGGCAATAATACTATATCCCTGGAGTATTTTGTACAAGATACTGTGGTAGATGATTTGCATGCTATCTAAAATGCATGTCAACCATGACATAGGAATGATTAAAGAGATAAGGAAGCTAACAATACACAATCCTGGATAATTTGCCCCAAGGTCACACAGTAATAAATGTCAAATTCAGATTTGAAGCCACATCTGTATGATCCCAAGGTCCCCGCTTTTTAAAATATCAGCATTTTTCATTTTCTTTCATTGTTTATGTATTACCTAAAAATTCTTGGTAAATTTACTGCTACCTCTATATTAATAATCTCTTAGCATTTGCAGTGCAACCCTCTGTTTTCTGGCATCACCCCCCCCCCCCACCAACCTCCCAGCTTTACTGAGATATAATTGACCCATACATTGTGGAAGTTTAAGATGCACAATGTGATGATTTGATACACTTATATTGCAAAATGATTACCACCATAGTGTTGGTGAATACCAACATCCCCTCTCATAATTACCGTCTCGTCCTCATGCTAAGAACATTAAAGATCTATTCTCTTCGCAACTTTGAGGTAGACAATGCAGTGCTGTTAATGGCAGTCGCCATGCTGTACATTTGATTTCCCAGAACTTACTCATCTTAGAGCTGGAAGTCTGTGCTCTTTAACCAACATTTGTTCTCTCCCCCCACCACCCCAGCCCCTTGTAGCCACCAGTCTAGTATAGTTCTAGGAGTTCAGATTTCTTAGACTCCACATATAAGTAAGAGCGTCCAGTCTTTGTGTTTCTCTGTCTGACTTATTTCACTTAGCACAATACCCTCAAGGTCATGGCACAAAGCCAATGCCCCTAATCTTAACCACCAGACCAGTAGTTCTAGATCTCGATCTATACATATTTGAAACACTTAAGGAATTTTTTAAAAAATACCTATGCCCAGGCCCCACCCTGGATAAGTTAAATCAGTATCTCGAAATTGGCCAATGCTGTGCGTCAGCAGGCACCAGGGTGCTAAAGCCCCAGGTCAGCTGGTTAGAGGGTAAGTGGGCGAGTGCCTGGCTTTTTCCCCGTGTTTTCAGAACAGGGATCAGAGTCCCAGTAATCACCAGGCTGTGGGACCAGAGGCTATTTTGGGCATCCTTTATCCAATGGAAAGTCAGGGGTGGTGTCATCTGAAACTGCCAGGGAGCATCCGGTTTCACCCTTATCCAGGACACACACCTAGAGGAAATGGAAGCAGTGTCAAGGAGACCAAGACATGGGTGTCACAACTTCCCTTTGTTTTTATTTCTGCGTCATTTCTTTTCATCTGTTCCTTTCATTTTCAGCTCACCTTCCCACCACTCCGGTTCAGGCCTTCATTAGCTCTCTCCTGGACCCTCACAGCACCCTCTGGGGGGGGGGGAGTTCTCTACCTCCAACCTGTGCCCCCTACCCCAGTCTACGCTCTCTTGATAACAAGTTTCAATGAGAATAATGAATGTGAAAACGCTTTGCAACGCATGATGCAAATAGCAACACCCACCTACATACAAGTTTGCTGACTTTGGTGGGAAACAGGGATGCAGTTCTTCCTCAGGGGTGAAGACACAGGGATAAAGTCCAGGGCTTTTGCAAAAGAATGAAACAGACAGACCGAGAGGAATAACGGAGAGGGTAACAAGGCGATGAATTTGTGCACACAGTATTGGAAAATTCAAACAAGTCTTCCAAAGGCATCCAAGGTGGGCTTGTCTGCTCTGAAATTGCATGTCATGATGATGATCCTGATAAGAATTGTAGGATAGAGATCTAATCAGGCCCATTTCTCAAGGAACTGAGGACCAGAGTGGCTCGTTGACTTCCCAAACGTCACTCAGTGAGTGCATAGAGTGAACACATATTCAGAGGACACAGGCTTTCCAGTGCACCATACGGATACGTTGATGGATGGATCTATGGGTGCATGGATAGATGAATGGACGGAGCTTATTTCCCTCCCTTTAACATGTTGGAGGGCTCTCCATTGCTGACAGAGCAGAAATCCATCACACGGGCCTTCATGGCCTTCTAGGATGTAGTTTTACATTATTTTCCTACTTTAGTGTCCAAACAATTCCCAACTGTCCGTACACTGCACTCCCACACTATCCTTCTCAGTTCTCCAATACACGTTGTACTCTTGCTCTTCTGTGCCTTTGTGCACTTGCGGTTTTCCTCTCTGTTTGTAGAAAGCCCGCCTGACCGTAACCCGTAGTAGGATTGCCAGATACAGTACAGGAAGCCCAGTTAAATTTGAATTTCAAGTAAATAATGAGTAATTGTTTAATATAGAAATGTCCAGATACTGCATGGGACATACGTAAATTAAAAAATCATCTGTGTTTATTTCAATTCCAATTTAACTCTGTGTCTCACAATTTTATTAGACAAATCTGGCAAAACTACTCATAAGATGTTACCATATATGTATCCTCTGATTTTACTCTGCCCATCTCAAAGTGGGGTTCAGTGCTCCTTCGTATTTTCCATACAGAATTCACTCTCACCAAATCATGGCAAACAATGTGTATTTTACTGAGGGTTTCTTAGTAAACACGGAAGATGGGGTTTACATTCCATAATACCTCACATTTTGTCTCAAAAATTCTTACTAAAAAATGGCCTCAGGATACTCTGTTCTTGGTCAAGAAGTCACCAAATATTCTTTTGACCTATTTCTTATGTAGCATTTCACTCTGTTCCCATTCTTTATTATGCAGAGAAGCTTCCATTTTCCAAACCCAAGCAGTGGTCCAAGGCTGTTTTGCACACAACGGTGAACTTACCAAAGCAACTTTTCAATTAAGCATGCCCCTCCATACACAGGAATCATCTACTAAGAAGATAAAGAGTGTTCCCATGTTTATAGAATCTTCAAAGTTCAATTCCATGAGGCCTTTAGGGTTTTCCCAGGAAAAAGGAATTTCTCCTTTCCCAGGCGGTAGTTACTTGTATAGGTGATTAAGCCTCTTGTCAGACCCCATGCTTCCCTAGGGCCATGATTATTTCATTCATGTGTGCACCCACCACAGAGTGCCTAGCTATACCCCAGAAAGTACTGAATAACCATCAATTAAATTGAATGACACAATGTGACACACATTTTAAATGCATTTAGCTCTATGTAGCTACAAAAAAGGAGCATAAGGAACCAATCCCAGCAGCCAGGTAAAGCTACTGGAGAGTCCGATTGTATGACTCTTCTTCCCATTTGCATGTCAGACATCTTTTAAAAATCATCATGTCTAGACACCAACCCAGGTCAAATGAGTTAAAATCTCTGGGATTCAGGCATCCATCTTATTTTCAAAGCTCCCAGGTGATTTTATTGGGCAGCAAGGTTGAAAATCATGGGTGGTTGCTAGAGAATTGGACTGACATGGTTCTCTAGGTCTAATGGATGACACAGAAGAGACAGTAGGATAATATGAGGGAGAGCTATGGCTTTCTTTTTGTTTTGTTTTGTTTTCCTTTTGTATGTGTTTTATAGCTTACAAAGAGCTTTCACACACGCATGGACACATGCCTCCTACACCCACGGCACAGTCTGGCCATTGAGCCTTTGGTGGGTGTTCACCTTGTGAGTATGAGGAACAAGGTGACTACAGAAGTGCTATGCAGACATGCAGCCTTGGGTTTGGTTGGGTTAGGCATTGCTCTACCAGTTCCCAACTATTTGGTTTCGGTTTTCACCAAGAAGTCAATAATGGTGATGCATTTTGGGTTGGAAAGGATAAAAACCTCGCTAAAGCAGAACTGGTCAGCTTTCCACACCTCCATCCCCACCACGCACCAACCTGCACTAACCAGAGAATAACCAAGGAAATGGCAACCTTCTGGTTTGGCTACGTTCCACTTGAAGCTCTTCCAGCCATTGTGAAGCAGAATTCCTTTCAGTGTATGTGACTGTAAAGAGATGGATTCTTGAAATGGATGCTTCGAAAAGTAAGGATGAGCATGAACAGAGAAAACATGGGCCTGGGAGTCAGCAGATTGGAATCCCTGACCTTGCTCTGCCCTTCCTGCTGTGTGATCTGGGTTTCCCTCTTACTTCTTTGAGCCTTGGTCATGTCCTCTACAAAAGGAGGACACTGAATTCGATGATCTTTAAGATTCCTTCAAGCTCTAAATGCTCCATGGATTTTAAGCCTTGGCACAGTACATGAGAGGTCTGTTGAGACCCTGTGAACCACTCTTTTTTTTTTTTTAAGATTTTATTTATTTACTTGACAGACAGAGATCACAAGTAGGCAGAGAGGCAGACAGAGAGAGAGAGAGAGAGAGAGGAAGGGAAGCAGGCTCCCTGCTGAGCAGTGAGCCCGATGTGGGGCTCAATCCCAGGACCCTGAGATCATGACCTGAGCTGAAAGCAGAGGCTTTAACCCACTGAGGCACCCAGGTGCACCCCTGTGAACCACTCTTAAGAACAAAATTCTTCCCTCAAGTCCTTCCTACACATGTGCTCAGACAGTGCATCCAAATGAGCCCTGGATAGGACACAGTTCCATCTTGAACTGGCTCTGTGTTCTGGAGAAAGTTGTACTCCCTCTCTGGGCCCTATTCTTCTTAGCTGTAATCTGATGTTCAAGTACATTCTTTCTACCATCCCTTTCAGCTCGGCCATTTTAGGGACATTGGATGCCCTAGTGGCTGAGGGTTTATGTCACAATGAATGTAATATTTGAGTGTAGGACAACATCCATAATATGAAGGAGTGATAAGAATTAAAGATCAAGAAGACAACAGTTGTCCAGGAACCAAGTTGTGAACCAAGCTCAAATGCAAGCTGAAGGAAGGAAGGGAGAGAAGAAAGGAAGAAGGAGGGAGCCAAAGAATTCCCAAATTATATTTCAGAGAGAAAGCACTTCAAATGAGCAATTATGTTGTTTGAAAAGTCAGCTCCCTTTGTGGTTAAAAAGAAAAAGTTTTTATTCTGGTAAACTAAAGTAACTTTTTCTGAAGATAACTGATTACATAAATAAGCCCATGTTTTGCCAATTCCTACTAATAACTATTCACCATGTCTCAAAGGCTTAGGTCTTATTTTGAATTTTTGTTCTTTTTCCATTTGGTCTTTTTAAGAGCCATTTTAGGGATCTTCAACTTTATTATTTTTTCAAAGATTTTATTTATTTGACAGAGATCACAAGTAGGCAGAGAGGCAGGCAGAGAGAGAGGAGGAAGCAGGCTCCCTGCTGAGCAGAGAGCCCAATGCGGGGCTCTATCCCAGGACCCCGGGATCATGACCTGAGCTGAAGGCAGAGGCTTTAACCCACTGAGCCACCCAGGCGCCCCTAGGGATCTTCAACTTTAGATGTATACTATTTAGCGTCGTTCTTGAGGCCCCTTGCGATCTGGCTTCACTGAGGGTTTCTGGCCGTGTCTCTCTCTGCTCTCCTGCACATACCCAGGATCTACTTTTACTGAAACACCCACTACCTGTTTCCCACTTCTACCTTGCTCTTCCCACCCCTGACCGTTTTCTTGTCCTTTCTCACTCCTGAGTCTGCATAAATAAATTCTTCAAGACTCAACTCCAATGCGGCTTCCTCCTTAAAGCTTCTCCTATTTCCTAGACTAGAAACAATCTCCATCCCACTTTGGTTCGACCTCCCTAGAGGCACTTAGTGCAATAGTGCTCCTAGAACATAATAGTGCTTTCCTGAGAGCAAGATCTTCTTCCCAAGGGTAGCACACCGCACAGTGGGTATGAAGTCCAGCTGTTAGACAGACCTGGGCTTGCATCCTGGCTCTGCCACTGGTTTCTGGGTGACATCGGAGGGGTTACTTGATCTCTCAGCTTCAGTTTGCTCCTCTGTAATAGGTGGATGGTACCTACTTCATAAGGTTGCTGGGACACTCAGAAAATACATGTGAAATCACACCTAATATGGCACTTACTGTATGCCAGACACGGTAAGCACCTGATATTCTTTAAACTCAGGAACCTCACAGCAACTACTATTCAGCCCCACCTTACACAAAGGACCTAAGATATCTTGCTCAAAGTCACACAGCTCGTTTAGTAGCTAGTCTGGCTCCATGATCCATGCACTTGACCACTGTGCTTAATGGCCTCTGTTCTGTAAATGGTATCTATTTTTGTGAATAAAATTTATTGCCTGGGGCGCCTGGGTGGTGCAGTTGGTTAAGCATCCCATTCTTGGTTTCAGCTCGTGTCCTAATCTCAGGGTCGTGAGATTGAGCCCCGCATCAGACTCTGCACTCCATGTGGAGCCTGCTGAAGACTCTCTTCCTCTCCTTTCTTTTCCTCCCCCTCTCATTCTCTCTCTCTATATATAAAATAAATAAAGACATCTTTTAAAAAATGTATTTATTTTTATACAGCCTAGTGCACTGTTGGCATGAAGTAGATGCTCAAGAAATATTTATTTGAAGAAAGTGACTCAATATTTAATTTGAAGAAACTGACCTGGTTAGGTGCGTTTTGCTGTTATGAGATTAGCTACTTGAATGACACATCTGTAGTGAGCTGATACACACCTGGTGAGCCTACACTCCTTTTCTGGTTTCCCTCCACTGGCTCATTTTTATGATCTCCATCAGGAAGTCTAGGATATATGATACTTGGCCTTAGGAGAAAAGATTTCATTTTAGAAAGTGTTCTCTTTCCAAGGAAATGTCAATAATACTGAAGACATCGAAATGTTTTTGAGGAAGAATAATGACATAAAAGAATTCCTATTTCACTGTGTGACCTTAGGCAAGTCATTTCTTGTCTCCTAGATGTAGTCTTCTCATAACCGAGCTGAATATAGTGACCTTGAATTCTAACATTTCAGGATTCCATGTTGTTATACATTCCTTTCTTCTTCTGATATCTCAATATGTCCCTTAAGGGAGCCAGGATGCAGAAATGTAGACATTTGACCTATATAAGCTCTATTTGCCAAATCAAAAAATAAAACAGAAAGACATTCTTTTTCTCATGGAGTTATTATTTCCATTACTACTTATAAATTTGCAAGGCATTCATAGTAACAGCATCTTCTTTAAATTTAATGCCTTTGCATTTACACAGGGCTTTTTGAGATTTTCAAAGGATTTCACCCTCATTATTAAGAGGTCTCCTGACTACTGAAAAGCACAGCAACAAAAACAGGAAAGACAGATGCATAGAAAGCCTGAATCCCATCTCTCTATCTAACATGTATTAGGCATCCATCATTTCTAAATTCTGTAAAGAAACTTAGAAGACACACCCTAGACTCAAGACCTGTGCCCCCGAAAGGGAAGATATGCAAACATGTCTGCAGCCACACATTGAGAGCAAAAAAGTTCTGTGCAAAGACTGGCTTGCTGAAAACATCCCAGGAACCAGACAATAGGGCCAAAGTTCATTCTAGGATTTTTTGCCTTAATAATAATAACCCTTTCCAAGTGTGTGATGCCTTAGTGTTTCTAGAATCTTTCACATGCATTTCTTTTTTTAAGATTATTTATTTATTTATTTATTTGACAGAGATCACAAGTAGGCAGAGAGGCAGGCAGGGTGGGGGAGGTGGGGAGGGGGGAAGCAGGCTCCCCGCTGAGCAGAGAACCCGGATTCGGGGCTTGATCACAGAACCCTGGGATCATGACCTGAGCTGAAGGCAGAGGCTTTAACCCACTAAGCCACCCAGGCGCCCCTCACATGCATTTCTTAATTCAGTCCTTGGGGCAGACACACATACTACCACCACCACCCCGCCCCATGTCTGCAGTGCTCCATTATTCTTAGTTTACAGAGGGGACACTGTAGTTCAGAACTACAAAAAGGCTTGTTTTAGGTCAAAAAATTAGTGCAATGCTGACACATGAGTCAAATCTTCTGGCTCCAAATCCTGTTTTCTTATCACTTTTCAAACTGTTTATCTGAGGTTTCATGGAGCTCAGGGGCTGGCTGGAGACCTCTGGAGGCCTTGATTATAGTCAGGGAGAGTAAGAACAGATGTGCATGCTTGATGAGGCAGAAAAGCCCAGGTACATGGAAGAAAAGAAAGATGGCCTTTAGTTGCCCTGCTTAAAAAATTTTGAATTGGAAGTGTATTCTTATCCCCACTTACAGGTGAGGAAACTCAGACCCAGACGGATTAGTCTAAAATCACATAGCTAGTGGCAACCTCAAGGTTTGAAACCAAGTGCGCCTGACTCTGAATATAATAATGAGAAACATGAGTTTTGGTTTGAGCTCTGCTCTCCACAGAGATCTGGGGCCAGCCAGCTCCCCAAGCTTTGTGTTCTCATTGTGAAATGAGCCTGGCAACAACCATTGTACGTATTAGGTGAGATGATTCCTGTAACACTCTCGATACGTATCTGGCACCTAGGACATGTTCAAGAACGATTTGCTGTGAGATTTTTTGCCAGACCTCAGTGTCTCTTGAGTGTCATCCCTCACTCCTCAATGCCTTTCCAGAAAGGTCCAAGTGCATGTAAGAAAATGGGAGGGGAAAATACGACCATGTAGAATAGACATGATTTTAGCTATCCGGCTTTCATTGACTTTCTCCATGGACTCCCTTTGATCCATAGATCCTGAAATGAGGGGCAGAACGGATTGGGTCAGAGGTCAACACCACTCTAGGTGGAAACAACCAGGTTCTCCCTCTGGGAGAACTCAGATTGAAACTCAGATTGGGGAAAGACATGGTAAATTTGTGAATTTCTGGGACTATTGCATATAAACCTGAGACGGTTGAGGTGGCCCTATGAACTGGGGAGGCAAAGATGTACGGTCTGCAGAGAGAGACAGGACAAAGTCAGCCTGCCGAGGAAAGCAGTTATAAGAAAGAGTTTACTATTGTAGTTCCTTCCTAAGACCTAGTTCCAAACCTGTCCTTGGGTTCCACTTCCATCAAGCAGGTTCAAGGAGTCCCATGTATTGCAGTGTCCTCTGTGGCCCTGTAGCTCTGTTACTCAGCCCATACCGTGCAAGAGTCCAAACCCCAAATCTCCTTAGAGTCATGAGGCTTGCTTCTTTAGGAAAGAGGATGGGGAAGCTGCATAGCCAAGCACCCAGAGGAACACTGAAGCCAAACTGTGTCTGGGTTGAGGCGGTTTAATAAGCCTATTTCAAATGATTTAGGCTTTAAGAACACAAGATAATATAAAATCCTGACACCCCAGATTTCAGGCATCCCAGCTAGACCTGGAGCCCCCTCCATCTTTGAGATCTAGTCATGCCTAGTGTGGGCAACATAGTAAGGGTTTTCACAGTAAACTCAGTCTCAAGGAAGAAGGCAATAGGTGGACATTCTTGGTGCAAAAACAAAGCCTTAGTCAGCGAAGGAGAGAGGCAAACCCAACTCAGTATTGTGCCTCCAGCTCTGTTCCCTGCTGCCCTGGACCCTATGGAGCAGAGTAAGGGTAGGTGTGGAGGCAGAGCAGTGCCAGGATAAAAACCATGCTAAGACTCTTTCAAACAGGAGTTTGGTAGCTATGCCGACCACAAAACATGAGACAGAAGCATTTATTCTACCTGCTGCTGCATGGGAGCCTGTAAGACCTTGACACTTGGTGTCAAGGTAGAGATCGTGGTGCCCAGCCAACGTGGCTCCCCGGGAGCTTTGACGGAACAAGGCAGATGCCACACAGAAACCCAGAAGACAAATGTCTGATCCTCATGCAGCCCCTGTGGGCTCTCAGGAATCACCGAGATGGGGAAGTCTTTTAAAATAACACCGGAAGTACTGCAAGAGAACTAAGGACAGTGGGGAGCTGGGAGCAGTAAAGCACGGGTTAGAAATGGCAATAATTCCTGGGACATAAATATGCACTCAGGCAACTGCAAAGATTGGGACCAGATGCCCTGAAAGAATTTAATGAGGCTGAAAATTCAGGCCAGTGATGTGAAATGCAGACGGCTGCTGAGTTTTGGGACCAAGAGTCATCCAACTTCTTCACCTTCATGCAAATGGTAACCTCAGTGATCTACAGAGCAGTTTCTCCTCACCTATTTGAATATCACTGCATACATCCTCATTAGGGCTTCAGAGAGCAGAGAGGATGCCAGCTACGGTAGGAGGAAATCGAGACTCCACTTGCATTTTCCTGGTATTCAGTATGCTGATTGGTCTAAAATTAATTCTGAGGGGCCTGGCAATATTAATCCTCAGGTGTCCTGGGGATTCAAGAATTCATGGACATCCTACTCATACAGGGAAAGCAGATTCCAAATGAGGCCACCATGAGGGAAAGGCAGAGTGGGATTCTGTGGTCACACAGCTTGGAGCCAGAGAGCCCCAACCTTAAATTATGGTTCTACCACTTACCAAACATGTGACGTAGAACATGTTAATTCACTTCTCTGGTCTCCAGTTTCTCTTTCTGCAAAACTTGGAGAGCAATATGTAAAGCCAATAGTTATAAAATTCCTTTTATTTTGCCTGTTATACACTAAGACTCTCTTTTAACCCATTGTTATTTTCCTTCCTACTTCCTCTTTGAAAACTCTAATGCCGGAGTACCTGGGTGCTCAGTTGGTTAAGCATCTGCCTTCGGCTCAGGTCATGGTCCCAGGGTCCGCGTCCTGGGATCGAGTCCCACATCGTTGGGCCCCCTGCTCAGCAGGAAGCCTGCTTCTCCCTCTCCTTCCTGCTTGTGCTCTCTGTCACTATCTCTGTCTCTGTTTCTCCCTCTCTCAAATAAATAAATAATTAAAAATAAAAGAAAACTCTAATTCCTGGCACGGGGTGGATAACCTAGGTGAGTAAGGGACCAGGACATAGGAGAAGGCCTCCCCCATCCCAAGAGGCTTCTTTAGATCTGGCCTACTCTAGCTATGGAAATGCCAGCCCAGGATAATCGGACATAATTTTTGAAGAGAAGTCAGAAATGAGGAGCTTTATGTGTAGTCTCTCATTTCAAATGTCTCAAATAATTCAGTTTTTTAACACATTATAAGGTGAATCCTCAACAGACTGTGTTCAGCCCATGGCGGCTGACCCATCCTGAAAGGAGAGGTAACGACGGGTTCCCAGCCTTAATCTCTCCTCAGAAACCAGTACAAACCACCCCAGGCATCTTTGGTTTCCCCCAAACAGCAGTCCATACTGAGGGAGAAGTGAAGATAAGACCAGGGACTGTCTCTCTAGAGGGGTTCTTGGCTATCCACATTGCATCAGGAGCTCCCACGTCTCAGCTGTAGGTCCCAGGAGTCCCCAGAAATGACCCTTTCTCAGCTCCCATCTTCCTGTGTTTGGGGACTCAGGTGCTATGAGGCTGAAGTCCCCATAGGATGAAGTTCCACATTTTAAGAAATATTCTCCTGTCCTGGTTCTCTTCTGGGTGGCCTCAGTGCTCCTGAGGAAAGCGGGCTGTGGAGATCATCCTTTATGCAAAGCTGAGGGACGTATTTATAAAGCTTGTCAGGGGATTGATTGATTTTGACATTATCTCTGAGGCAGCCCAAGCTCAAATGAGAAACAAATCATCTTGGGAATCAGGTAGATGAGGAAATGTCGCTGAGAGAGACAGCCACAAACAAATGTAGATGGAAGTCCCTTGAGAGACACTGGCGTCAGAGGAAGTCAACACATTACAATAAGGTCGTGGCCTCAGTGGATTAAGAAGCTATCAAATTCACGAAGAACATGATAGTTAAACAAATCCTAGCCCAGCATAGAGGGAACACTTCCAAGGACTTTATCCTCAATAATCAGATAATTTTTAAATCTTCTATGGTTGACACTGCAGGCAGAATGAAAGGAAAGAATCCACATGTGTTAAACACCAACTGTATTCCATACATGATGGTTATATGTATTCTCTAGCTATGGGACGTGGTGGAAGGTACTTAACCACACTGAGACTCAATTTGCACTGTAATATAAGAATGATAATGTGCATGTCTTATAGGATTATTATAGAAAATAAAACAAAGTATATGAAAGCCCCTGGTACTTGGCCTGGTACATATTAAGGATTCAGTCTTTATCTTATTATCTCCCTGATTTCCCACAACCACCCAGGGATATATACTACACTTCCTGATGAGAACTTAAGTGCACAGATGTTACTAGACCAAATTGCTTGCCCAAAGTCTTCCAGCTAATAAGTCAAAGACCCAACTTCCAATTTAGGTTTGCTTTTGCTTTTTTCTTTTCCCCCTACAAAATTGTTTTTCTGGTTTAGTGACATTAGCAAGTCAATTTTCTAAATTTTTCTAACCAGAGTTATTTTTTTTCTCTTGAACCAAAATTGAATGGGGCAACATTTAACACCTGACTAAACCCTCCCAGGGCAATGCTTTCTTCTATCACCCCAAACAGTTTCATGATCTGACACCCAGTGCCAAAGCCTCTCCTATCAGTGCCCCTTCTGCCCTGGATCTTGGTTTTGGGGTGTCCGTCCCAGGGCAGGTTGCTCACACACCATAGAGCTGCCATCTAACACAGGATGCCTTTCTAGCTGGGTCTGCTCCTCTACACTGTGTTCCTCCCACTTTCTTGCTATTCTCACTGCTTCCTGAACTTTGCCTCCTGTTTGTCCATTGTGTTTCTGACATCTGACATCCTGACATCTGATTTGGCTTCTCCACCTTGACCCTCAGACCTCTGTTCAATGTGGCTTCAATATAGCTCTTGGGTCCCTTTCTCGAAACCAGCTTGTAGAAACCAACTCACGAGAGCTGGCCAGGGCCCACAGTGCCAGAAGCAGAGAACTATGCTGCTGTTAATAAACCTGAGTGTTTGGTATTCGTTAATCACTTGGTCAACCCAGTCAATTCACTTCTAGGAAGCAATGATAAAAAATAACACACACACACACACAAAATAACAAAAAATATGCATATATAAACAATACTGTAATACGAAACAATAGAGTTTATCCATCAATGGTGCGGTATCCAATGTCATCAAATAAAATAAAGTTAATCTAGAAAGATATTCCAGCTATAAACTAAGTGAAAAAAAGTAAGTTGCAACTGCATACGTAAAGTCCAATCCCCCTTCAGTTTAAAAACACGGCTTATCTGTACATAGGTACTTGACTTTGTAAACAAAAGAGAATTCTGAAAAGATATCTCTAAGCAGCAGCAGTGTGCGGTGGCTCAATTTTTGGAATGTTAACTTACATTTATCCTCTCTGTGTTTCTCCCTTTCCTCCATTGTAAGCAGACGGCCAGGGCTTTTTGTGGCCTCTTGCTACAAAGGAAATTTTTGTCACAGGGCCAGAAGACAAAGTTGTCTTTAAGACACTTCTGATGTAGATCTGGAATTTTAGAAAACCTAAACCCATTGAGGAGATTCTATCTGGTATTTTGGTGGAGAAGGAGAGAGAAAGGGAGGCCTTTGAAACGGAAATGGATAGGGGTCTGTGATCCTGGAGTACTCCCAGTAAGAGGAAGACCTCAGATGAACTGGCCTAGGGCACTGGGAATTCTAAAGTCTCACCAAAGATTTTCCTGGCTTACAAAGAGGTAGCTGGGGAGCCAGAACTGGAAGAGATCATGTGCTCTGAGACCATGAATGTCTCAGCAGTAAATATAGACTACTTCCAATGACTGAAAAGTCCCGAGGACTTGGTGCTATGTAAAACCCTGGGACATTTGCCCAACACTGAGAATGGCAATAACGACCGAGATTGAATTTCTAATAACTTGATAGGATGAGGACAGTAGCTGTAGACTCAGAATTGGATATAATTTATGTAAAATAAATAAAGTGCTATTTCTTGCACACCTGAGTTTATAAAATAAGATTCATATTCACTGCACATACTGGGCTGGAGAGTTAAAGGGAAGGATTTCACTTATGAAATTTTCAACTGGAAGATTATGGATAACTTTAATTTATCTATTTATTTTGCTGCTGCTCCATACCCCCCATATTTTTCGAATACACCTGCTTCTAATGTTTATTAAGTCATCCCACCCTCTCAGTTAGGTGGCAACCTCTCCAGAAGGACAGTCAATTGCATAACCATCATTTCTGACCCGAATACATGGGTCCTCTTTATTCATTTAAACATCACTTGAGGGGCACCTAGATGACTCAGCCAGTTAAGCACTGGACTCTTGATTTTTGGCTCAGGTCATGATCTCGGGGTCCTGGGATTGAGCCCCTCATTGGGTTCCATGCTCCGTGGGGAGTCTGCTTGAGGATTATTTCTCCCTCCCTCCTCTCTCTCTCTGCCTCTTCTCTCCTTCTCTCTGTTCCTCCCCTTCTCTTTCAAATAAATTAATAATTTTTTAAAAAATATCACTTGAAAGATCCACCTACTTAAATGGTCTATGACACTTGCATAAATTGGAATGTTCATTCTCCTGGGTCCTGAATTTCTGCTTCTCTTAGATTCTGAATTCTTCTTTCTCAGAAACGAACCCTCATTCTACCACCTCTTCATCCATCTCCTGACTCAAGTTTTCCCCAAAATTTTTGTCAGATTGTGAACTTACTTTCACACTCATTTATTCTCCAGATTTCCTTGATGAGATTGTTTTAAATTTTCTTTGGAGAGCTTCCCTCTTAGGAAGAGAAAAATGCCTCTAGGGGTGAGTAGGTAGGAGAGAAATGATAGCTCGGGAAAGCTGTGCCCAGTCTGAAGGGGACGTTGCTGTCAGAGTGCTACAGAAAAGATAACTTGAAAAATGCAATAATGACATCTAAGCCCCCTGCATGGAAGAAAAAAGAAGAGGCTCTTTTCTACACATCAGTCCTTGGGTCCCATCAATCCCTCCAGTCGTAGAGCTCACTGCTCTCCAACATACCACCTCCCGACCATCAGGCTAGGACGCTACACTGATCCCCACAAGGGCATAGGTCCAATCGCATCTTTGTATAAGCTGGTTGCCCTTCATGACAAACCACCTCCATCACACTTCTAGTTGAATCCTGTCTATCCCGCTATGAAGCTCTCTCTACTTCCTTCTGGCAACAATCACCTTCTCTGAATCCAGATGTTTCACAAACACACCTGGATTAGTCAGGGTCCTCCTGAGGAACACAATCCCAAACCCACATCTAAAAACATATCTTCACAGCAAAATCTAGATTGGTATTTGATCAAACAAGTGGGCACAATAGTTTGGTCACCTAAAGTTAACCATTACCATCCCTTCACCATTATTTTATGTATTTGAATTTTCTCTCCTCCACAGGATTTTAAGCTATTGGAGAACAGGGAACAGAATGACATCATGAATTCAGGAAGAGATGTGTCTATTGAAAGCCCCACATAGTAACCAGAATTGGAAATACTGAATCTCAGAGTCGTAATTCTGAATGTCAGAATCTCAAATACATTTCCTGTGACTGTGAACTCAACCATTCGGGGATAGAAAATGTGAGTTCTCATTCTTTCTGCTACAGACTTCTGGATGTTTGCTGTGGAAATGGGGTTTCCTCTGGAATTTAGCTCTCCGTGAAGAAAGGAAGCAACTTTCAGCTAAATCTGGAATTAGCAACTGTCATAAAGGGTCAGTGGGATAGATTGTTGAACGTTGTGATTGAACTGAAATTTATAATTATCTTCAGATTGCTTTAAGCTGTGCTAGCTATGATGGAGAGCACCCAGGGCCAGGTGAACTGATCAACAGTAAGTCAAATATTAATTGGGTCATTCTCCCTTCCCCGTCCTTCACCTCTCAATACACACACATATGCACACACACACACACACACACACACACACTCCTCGACTGAATTTTTGTCAGAGTTAACTGAAGGTTCTGAGAATCAATCTTTATGGAAGCTACTGGGAACAGAGTCAAAGAAAAGGATACCAAATCCTTTTCAGCAGAGGGACAAACTGTTTGGACTCATAGCCTTGTTTCTGCTACCCTCCAGAGTTAACCACAAGTAATAGTAGCATTTCAAAAAGGGTCCCAACTGCAGTAGACAGTGATCATACACACAACCCCATTTATAGAATACCTGTGGTGTGGTAAGATTGAAATGTCTCCTGGCTGTTCTTATCCTTTCCCTGAAACCTGTCATATGCTATAGGGATGTTATATATATGCATAATGTTATATTTTAATATTTAATATAAAACACATACAAGTAGTACTTCATCTGCTTGTATCATGTTCCTAGAAGTATATTTAGAATTTTAAGCTGTTCCAACTATTACACATTTTGCCAAATTTTAGTCATTGAGGGAGTTGTGTTTAAACATCTGTTGACTACAGATGTTAAGCTGTGTGAAATAGTCTTTTAAGATGCCAAAATGCAATTAAAATCATAATATTTTTCTTAGTAACATATCATGCTACATCAATGGAAATTCATAAAGATAACACTCAATGAACAATGAGTGGTAATAATTCTCTAAACAAATCAGCTGTGGCTCACAGCAGGGGAGAATTAACTTTTAACTAAATTATATAACATTATTAATGCCAGTTTGCCAGGTTCTTGAAGATAGATAAACAGATACAATTTTTTTTTTCAAACCAGGCAGCGGTCAGTAAAAATACAAGGAAGGACATACTTTTTGGCTTGAAGGATAAAGATAATTCCCTTACTTTTAGCTGGACCACTGAACCAGAAGATATCAGTGTTTAAAACACAGAAATGCCAACTCTTCTCTTGAATGCTAATGTAGG
>RCUC01101697.1:0-32041 GCA_003697995.1 Taxidea taxus jeffersonii | reverse complement strand
TCTCTCTCTCTCTCCTTCCTACCATGCAATGCCATGCAAGCAAGCACTCTGTCATGTGTCCCTTCAAATCTCTATTTTTTTTTAAAGAATTGATTTATTTGACAGAGAGATCACAAGTAGGCAGAGAGCAGAGAGACAGGTAGAGAGAGAGGAGGAAGCAGGCTCCCCACTGAGCAGAGGGCCCGATGTGGGGCTCGATCCCAGAACCCTGAGATCATGACCTGAGCTGAAGGCAGAGGCTTAACCCACTGAGCCACCCAGGCGCCCCCCAAATCTCTATTTTTGTATCCTTTGGGTAAATACCTCGTAGTGCAATTGCTGATAGGATAGTTCTATTTTAAAATTTTTGAGGAACCTCCATGCTGTTTTCCAGAGTGGCTGCACCAGCTTGCATTCCCACCAACAGTGCACGAGGGTTCTCCTTTCTCCGCATCCTCGCCAACACCTGTTGTTTGTTGAGTTGCTAACTTTAGCCATTCTGTCCATGTCCTACTTCTTAGTTTCTTCTTTTGTACCCTAAGATCTGTCTTTGCCCCAACATATCATAGATAATCAAAGATGAATTATCCCCTTTGGGGAATAAGGAAGGAGTCACTTCAGAATCTGAGACTAAGGTGGTGAATTCTTGACTTCTGAGGTCAAAGGTACCATCCAGATGTAAAAACAAAAAGAATGGGGATGCTTTCTATTTTTTCTTTGGAATCCCTTTGAAGACTCTAACCCCGGGCATGGAGAGGAAAGTTAGAGCAAATCTGGTATAGATTCCAAGAGCTGGCTCTGCTTTCCCCCTTCCGGCAGGGTCCTGAAGGTGGAGTGAGGTATAAAAGATACACACTGGTTTCCAAGATTGGTAATTCCACGGTGGAAGTGCATCAGCTGGACCTCTGAGTACCTTGCTAGTGTCCCCTGGGCCACAATGATGGAAGATAACAGAATAGAAGAGGATGGACTGTTTCAAGGCCAAATGATGCTGAGTGATACCAAAACTCATTTGGGAGTCAGAAACACTCAGGAAGCAAGCCAAGAAAGGACACACAGAGCAGAACTAGTAGACCCCCAAAGCCTGGGGTTTGAGGTGATGCGTGTGTATATGAAGACCAAGGCCCTGATAGGACTTCGGGCACTTCAATGAAGGGGTGGTGAGGACGGAAGCCGGTGACTCAGCAATGGAAGAGTTCACATCCAAGGACCAGATCCGACAAACTACATTGTCAAGGATGCTAGAACAGAAGGGAGACAGATCAAGAGGGAGAAGCAGAGGCAAACAACAGCCCCTGAAAGTCAGGATTTGTCTCCCTTAACTCAGTTGCCATTGGGGTGGAAAGGGAAGGGTAGGGAAGAATATTTAAATACTCTCAAATTGACCCAGTTTTAAAACTGAAAGTGACTATATTAAGTTGCTGCAAACCAGACAGAAGGGGGTTTTAATATAACTTTCTTTTTTTTCTTTTAGATTTATTTACTTATTTATTTGAGAGAGAGAGAAAAGAGAGGGGAGGGGCAGAGGGAGAGAATCTCCAAAGCAGTGAGTTCAGAGCCGGATGTCGGACTCGATCCCACAACCCATGAGGTCACAACCTGAGCCGAAGCCAGGCATCCCTTTAATATAACTTTTTAAGCTATAGGAAAAGATAGTTACATTTTGCTCCCTGGAGGCCATGACTGTGAAATTTATAGCTGCCCCAGAACATGAGAAGCCACGCCTTTGTTTCTACAAACCAGGAAACTGAGGGCTGAGGAGGAAGCTGGGTGGTTCGGGGTGATACTGCCATGCCAGGCGCAGCAAGGAGGACAGCACTGATCTCCCAAATCTTGTTCTGGGGTGCCCAGCAACAGGGAATTATCTTCCAGTGTCTATCAAACTCTTGCAGAAAGTACTGAGCCTCACAGATGGAGCAAGTGTAAGAAAATGTCTCCTTAACTTCTTCTTCTTCTTTTTTTTAAATAGTGTTAAACTGAGAAGCCAAGTGTTAAAAGCTCTCGACTCTCACATGACAGCCAAGTAGCATGGGACATAGACTGAAATGAGCATCTTCGGTTAGTGAATGTCATCTTCCTTCCCCTCTCTCCCTGTTACTGTTCCTGACACTTTGTATAAAATCCCTCCTGGATGGTTGTGACAACTCTAAGGCATAGGGAAGTAATCAGAAAGGCTGGGTGGGATAGAAGAGGCGGCAGCTGGAGAAATGGCTTATTTTGACAAGAGCTCTTAGGCAGCAGGTGGGAGATAGATGGTGGAGGACGGAGAGGTCGCCAGAATTCCACGCTCTGATGGTGATGTCCCTAAGGAACAGCGCAGCTCTTCTGAGGCGTATCCTTCCACAGATGCAGTCCATGGCAAAGGCACGGAGCTGCTCAGAATGTTGGTGTCTGGGCACCATCAAGCAGATGTTTCTGATTCAGATCTGAATTGAAGCGACTCTTCCGTGCCCAACCAGATGAGCTCCAGTGTTCCTGCTAGAAGTGACCAAATTCCAAGTCATCCGTCCGATGTCTTCCTGTCGGGGCTCCATTTAAGAATGAGACCTACCTCTCTCCGTCCTGCTCAAGTAGACCAGGATCCCGAGATTCTGCCGTTTCATGATGGTTTCTAATACCATCGGTCTGCAGGCAGTGGCTTGAACTTAGAAACTGAAAGTTGAAATTCCCACCTGGAACTGTGTCTGCTCGTGCGGTCCCAGGGGCTTTGAAGGGCAGAAAAGAACAGAGGAGAGACGGTGTGGTGTAGGGAATGATACCGTTAGTTTGGATTGGGCAGACCCAGGTTCGAGTTCTGGCTCTGTCTTTTCTTAGCTCTGTGACATTGGGCAAGCTGCTTATCAGCGCCAAGGCTTATTTTCCATTTTCCTTAAAATACAGCTTTTGTAATTGATAGTAAGTGTAAAGAAGCATTTATCTGATGCAAAGTAAATATGGGGAAAATGTAATAATTCCTCACCCCACTCACAAGGGCTACCCAGATGTGCTAAGAGGGTTCTAAATTAGAATGCGTACTTTTTATTATGCCCCACCCCCATTCACCTATTACCCCGTGTGATAATCCTGTCCTGCACATTAACAGCTTCAAATGGACTTAAAAACTGTGTCTTATTCACTCTGGATTCCTAGTGCTCAGTGGAGTGGACAAATCAATAATTAAGAGAGTGGACCAGTTGTGGTATAGGAGATTTCTTAAAGTTTTATTTCTGACTATGGCACTTGCGGGAAGGGAGAGTGTATGGTATCAGCCTGTGTTTGGGGGATTTCATTCAAAAATTAGTATGCTTATTTCTCCATGGAAAAAGGATAAATAAAGCAATGCTATGCTTTGGCTTAAGATATGCAGTAAATCAAAGACAACTCCGGAATCAACACCTAGGCAGAGGATTCGTTGATTTCTGGCACTAAACTAGATCTCCCCAGATACTGGCAGAAGAGTCTACAGTAATGAAACTCTACTCCTTTTCCCCGGTCTTTGAAGGAAATAAGCCCCCCCGGGAGCTAAGATTCTGTATTTGATATCACAGTACTTCGAGGATGGTGCAAAAGGAGCTGAGAACAGACAAAGAGACAAAGCTGAGCCCCAGTCGGGAGGTAGGGTTGGAGACTTTTGGGCTGCTTGGTGGTACTTTGAGACCTCACTTGACTTTAATGACTTCCTTTGTAAGAACAAGTCAAGTAGACAAGACTGGGGGCCAGGTAGCCTCAAGAGTTGATTCTCGAGGGATGTCCGAGATCTCACCTGTCACAACCACATATGTGGAGGGCCCATGTGGATGTTGAGTGCGGACCCTGCCCTTGGCCAGGGGTAGGCTGGAAGGAGGCTGATCGGGTATCACACCTTCTGCTTCATCTCCTTCTTCAAAGGGCCTCTTCCCCTGTTTTTAAGAGCCTAGTGCTAAGACCATTCCTATACCAGGATGACAGGGAATGACCATGAACCACATAAATATATCTACTAAACCCAAACTATATGTATCTTTAATGCAACTTCTCCTCAGGTGGATCTTCAAAATACTCCTTGTCCCTCCAACAGGAAGTATGATGGAGGGGAAGTTAGAATGCAAAGAAACAAGATTCAACCAATAGTAATTCAAATATCTAGCTTTTGAAAATTTTACAAGACTATATGGCCATTTTCTTCTCCAGGTCCGTGGAAGGGGCCTTTGCAAGTAAAGGGTCCCAAAGTTTACCTTTCTTTAGCTTTATAGTGAGTTAGTTTGTAGGATATTTTACTTATTGTTTTTTAATTAAAGGTTTTTTTAAGGGGCATCGAGGTGGCTCAGTCACATATGACACATGTGACATATGTGGCCCCACATAAAGCCCCACATCGGGCTCCCTGCTCAGTGGGGAGCCTGCTTTCCCTCTCCCTCTGCCTGGTGTTCCCCATGCTTGTGTGTGCTCTCTCTGTTGAACAAATACATAAAATCTTGTTTTTTAAGATTTTAAAAAAGATTTTATTTATTTGTTTATTTACTTATTTATTTATTGAGTGTGAGCAGGGGGGAGGGCAGAGGGAGAGGAAGAATGATAATCTCAAGTAGGTTCTGCACTGACCGAGCGCAAAGCCCTACTCTGGGCTGGATCTCATGACCTGAGATCATTACCTGAGCCAAAAATCAAGAGTCTGATGCTTAACTGACTGAGCCACCCTGAGGCCTCTGGGGTATTTTAAATTGCAACCTGCCCCTTACCCCCAGAGTACCTCATTCCTCTTATTCGCTTTTCTTATTTCCATAACACCACTGCCCTCAAGGTACTGTATAATTTACTCATTTATTTTTATCTACTTCTGCTAGAATGTAGGTTTAATGAGGGCAGGGATCTTTTCTTATTTTGTTCACTGATGTTTCTCAAGTGCCTAGAAAAAGGCCAGGTACATAGTAGATGTTTCTGAAAGATTTGTGAATAAATGAATGAAATAAATAATGCACAACTGAGTGAATGAATGGTCTAGCTAATCTACAATTGTAAACTGTAAAATTTGATTTCTATTTCAGACCCTGACCCTTAACCTTGGCCACCTCCTTCAGACTTTCTGTGCCTGTTTCTTTGTGTATAAAATTTTGTGGCTATTTATTCATTCAATTAATATTTATTGCAACACAACTATGGCCCAGAGGATACAAGGATGCTTCCTTGCATTCAAATCCTACTACTTCTTGGGGCGCCTGGGTGGCTCAGTCGTTAAAAATCTGCTTTAGGCTCAGGTCATCAACCCAGGGTCCTGGGATGGAGCCCCGCATGGGGCTCCTTCCGCGAGAAGCCTAGTCTCCCTCTCCCAGTCCCCCTGGTTGTGTTCCCTCTCTTGCTGTGTCTCTATCAGAAAAATAAAGAATCTTGAAAAAAAGAAATCCTACCACTTCTTGCAGAGCGTGTAACTCGTAGACTTCAAAAATCCCGCCTCTTCTAAGCCCCGCCCACTAGCCTTGTTCTTCTTTAGGCTCCTCCCAGATTCAGCCGCGCGGGCGGCCAGAGTAGAGGCCCCGCCTCCTCTCGGCCCAGTCATCCAATAGCTAAGATACACGGATAGGTGAATGCAGCGAAGCTTTAGGTGTCCTCTTGGCGCCTGACCAGAGTCTTGAGGAATTCAGTTCCTCTCGAACAGTCACTTCCCCGAGTTGTCCCTGCGACATGTAAGATCACCCTTTCTCCCAAGTTCGCTCGGAAGGGTCGGACAAGGCTCCTGAGTCCAGTCGCTGCCCTCCCTAGAAGCCCTGGGGCTTCACTGGACGAGTCTTTCGTCCCGCGGCATTCTGGGAGTGGCAGTTTTCTTCCCAGGTCTCTCCTGGTGGACTAGTGCCTAAGACTCGCAGAGGACTACCATTCCCAGACGCCCGAGCGAGTTGCCGGTCACGTGACCCGCAAGGCCAGGGGGCCGGTAGGCGGTGGGGGGACTGGCCGGGGCTCCGCGGCTGTCTGTGACACCTGGCGCGGCGGGCCGTCTCGGCCCTTAGAAAGCCCGCCATGGTGCGCGCGGGCGCCGTGGGGACGCATCTCCCGGCGTCCGGCTGGGACATCTTCGGGGACCTGAGGAAGATGAACAAGCGCCAGGTAAGGGAGGCCCGCGGGGTGGGCGCGCCCGGAGCGAGAACGCGCTGCGACGGCGGGGAGCCGGGGCTTTCTGGGTAGGGCTCCGGCAAGGACAGCGACTGGGGCTGACGGCGCCCCCAGACTCCTCCACCGGCTCTCAGAGGCCCTGGATTCAAATCTGCGCAAACCCACGTGTGGGCACGGGTGTGCGCTGTTTTGCACTTAACAAGAGCGCAGTCAGGGGAGGGTGGTCATGAAGGAGAAGAGAATAGGAATCTAGTCCTACGGATGTCAGATGTGGTTGGGAAAGCCGGGAGAGGTGACTCGGTCGTGAGTGACAGCTGTCTGCACGTGTTTGAAGGGCCAGCTTCTGGAAGAGGGAATAGATTTCTCTGTGAGGCTCTGGAGGCCTGACACCCCGAGGAAGGCTGCCCGGGGATGGAAGGGGCGGGAAGGCAGGCGAAAGGAAGGCACTTCCCGACAGTGGAAACTGTCCAGTAATGCCTTTCAAAGTAATTTCTTCCCATTCTGGGAAGTGTTCTCCCCACCGTGCATGGGGACTAAATAAAGCTCCTTGTGCCTGGCGATCTCTTTGGGGGTGCTCAGTCGTTTTAGACTGATTCAGTTTTCTACAGGGGACCCCAGAAGGCTTCCTTTAGATTCTGTCAATCTGGCTGCATCTTGAATATAGGAAGCAGTTAGCATGGGGTCTCTGGGCAACTGGGGTTGATTTCTCACTCTTCTGTGACCTCAGAGGAAAACTTCCTTCTTGCTCTCTCTTTGTTCAGCTCCTTGGCCAGCATCGCTGTCTTTGAGTCTTCAGTGTAAGGCAAGAGTGAGTAGGGATTGGAAAGGAAGCCCGCTCAGCCAGGAAAAATGTGATGGCTTAAGCTTCTAGATAGAGAATTTAGGGGACCTGTAGGGCATGATAGATCCGAATGGATCCTAATACTTTTATTGATATAATCAATAAATTATAGTAAGAAAAATGGAACCATCCTATTGGTAAGTTTGATTGTCTTTGAAAATGGTATAGGGCGTCCTGGATGGCCCAGTGGGTTAAGTGTTCAACTCTTGATTTAGGCTCAGGTCAGAGTCCCCAGATGGAGCCTCGCATGGGGCTCCTCGTTGGGTGTGGAGCCTGCTTAAGATTCTCTTTCTTCCTCTTCCTTTACTTCTCCCCTTCTCCTCACCCCCTCGTGCTCTCTCCCTCTCTCTAAAACAAACAAAAACACTTAAAAAGAAAATGGTGTAAGTTCTTATGATTTTGACACATCCTGTCATTTTTGCCACTATACTGTGGAGTGGGTTGATGCCTGTGGCAGAACACAACTTATGCCTGTGGACATATGGGTTTGGTTTGGTTTTGTTTTCCAAATAGAATTTCATACTAGCGCAGCAGTATGGGAGAGTTTGGTGACTCAAGTCACCAAGTCTAAACTGTTATTTAGAATCTGGTTGTTTCTAGGTGTGCATAGCTGATGAGCTGTTAGGAGTTTCTGTGATTAAGATGAGTTGTGGCAGCGATTATCACCGGCTTGAGAAAACCAGCAGCAAATTTCCTGAGCACTGATGCTGTTCCCAAGAAAATCCTCCAGAAAATAGAGCTTTATTTAAAACTCTAGACTTAATTGGCTAGGTTTTTAAAATGTCTCTAAAACTGGTACTAATTACTGGTGGTTATAATTGCAGACTATCAGAGAAGGCCTTCTGATGAATGTCTCAATTCCCAGACTAGTTTGCCTTTTGAAAGATCTGTATATTCCCACTCTTGGTGATAAGCCCTGTCAGAAGCTATTGCATTGTCTATGTTTTGCTGGTTTTCTGATTAAAATATAGAAGCTCAAATCTGCTTCCTCCTGGTACTTTTTTTCTTTTCTTTTAAGCTTTGTCCTTTTGTTTCTTTTTCTTTTTCCCTCCAAAATAGCTTCCTCTGACACCTTGTCAGGCATGCATGCTCTGCCAATCTTGGAAGTGGGACCTCCTTTCCCTGCTGCCCCTGCTTGCGATAAAGTAAGGCAAGAGCCACATGTAAAAACAAGGACTCTTTGTTTCTGCAGTGAGGAAGAGAGGAAGGAAGAAAGACAGCTACTGGCATTTCTGCTGTTTTGTCGGCCAGAATATCGGGCCTGAAATGTTTGTTTGAAACTCTCAGACACTGGCTGTTTTCATCTTTGGTGGACAAAGACTGAGCGTGGACCTGCTTCTGAACTTTTGCCTTGGCTATGAATTGACAAGCTTAGAAAGTTGGTAGGAGACGATGGACAAACAAAAGGCACCAGTGAAACGTGGTGGTGTATTTCTTACATCACGGTCAGTTTGTCAGTAGTTCAACCAAAATTATGTTTCTGGATTCCAGAATTTTTTTTTTTAAAGATTTTATTTATTTATTTATTTGACAGACAGAGATCACAAGTAGGCAGAGAGAGAGAGGAGGAAGCAGGCTCCCCACTGAGCAGAGAGCCCGACGCGGGACTCGATCCCAGGACCCTGAGATCATGACCTGAGCCGAAGGCAGCGGTTTAACCCACTGAGCCACCCAGGCGCCCCTGGATTCCAGGATTTTAATCCTAGACTCAGATTAGTAGGTTCCTTAAAGGTAGGGTGTTGTGGTTTTGCAGTTAGCTTGTTAGGTTATTGTATAATCAGTTATTTCTTTAGCCAATAGATGTCCTGCTCAAAGGACTTTTTTTCGAGGAATTGATTTTACTTCCCCTCAATGAATTTCCCAAGCATAGAAAATCATTCTGGAAAAAATATTGTTAGTACCAGGCCTTTATTACATGAATGGCAAGGTTTTATACTTTGCTTTTATCAGGGTGGGGCCCGACGGTTTGAAAACCTTTCTAAAAATGACAATTTCTGTTTAAAACGGTGGCTTGGGGGATGCCTGGGTGGTTCAGTGGGTTAAAGCCTCTGCCTTCGGCTCAGGTCATGATCCCAGGGTCCTGGGATCGAGCCCCCGCGTCGCATCAGGCTCTCTGCTCAGCAGGGAGCCTGCTTCCTCCTCTCTCTCTCTCTGCCTGCCTCTCTGCCTGCTTGTGATCTCTGTCTGTCAAATAAATTTTAAAAATTAAAAAAAAATAAAATACAACTTTGGCTTGGGGCTTTCCCAGTCAGATCTGTAATTCATAGTGAAACTTACCACGTCCTTCAAATCAGGCAGAGCAGGTGGAGAAGTTTTTGAATGTGAACTACTTTAGACTGATGTGCTTTGCAAGGCAAATTTTACTTCGGAAGCAGCAATGTAATGTATTATAGCCCAGTGCTTTAACATTCTCCACTTGGCACTCTAGTTTCCTTGTCTTCTGGGTATTTTGTGATAGTTTCATAATTTGCTATTGACACAGTAGCCAAAAAGTTTTTTTTTAATGGTGTGTAACTTTAATGTTGAATTAAATTTACCTTTTCAATTATTACATCAGAATATCTTCACGGTTTTTTAAAGAATTTTATTTATTTATTTGAGAGAGAGAGAAAGCAGGAGAGAGAGAGTGAGCATGAGCAGGGGTGAGGGACAGAGGGAGAAGCCAGCTCCCAGCTGTGCAGGGAGCCCAAGGCAGGACTCGATCCCAGGACCCTGAGATCGTGACCTGACCCAAAGGCAGATGCTTAACCGACTGAGCCACCCAGGCATCCCTCTTCATGGTTATTTTAATTTAATTATGTCCCCACTTACAGTTGTTTCCTCCATAAATTCCTGGACTGACGTAATTTCACAGACATGTAGCAGGAACAACACGAGCTCTGCTTTTCCTGCCTCACTGCCGCGTCAGACTGTGTGTTCCTGTTTTGTCATACTCTTCAAAGTAATTATTTTAACGGCCATCTAATATTCTGTCAAATTCCTTTAAACATTTATTTTCCCCAGACTTTGAAATTAATCCATGCCCATCACATAAATTTTAAAGAATAGAGAATAGTTTAAAAAAGAAAATCCAGGGGCGCCTGGGTGCCTCAGTGGGTTAAAACCTCCGCCTTCGGCTCAGGTCATGATCCCGGGATCTCAGGATCGAGCCCCGCATCGGGCTCTGTGCTCGGCAGGGAGCCTGCTTCCTTCTCTCTCTCTGCCCGCCTCTCTGCCTACTTGTGATCTTTGTCTTTCAAATAAATAAAATCTTAAAAAAAAAAAAAGAAAATTCAATCACTCATAATTCCGCCATGCTGAGACGGCCTCTGTTAACCTTGAGGGCAACTCCTTGTGTCTGTCTTACGAACTGTCTTGCAGTTTGTGGAGATTCTACTGTAGCCTACACGTTTGTTTTAAATAGTGCCGTAACCTGCCATTATTTTGCTCAGTCATTTCTCTGTTGTTGATCACTTATTTCCTTTTCTCTGTTACTAGAAATAGAACCATAACGCATATTGTTGGGCCCTGCTTCCCTGTCTGCGTTTCTTGTAGACTGAATTCCTAAAGGAGGATTACTGGACTGAAAGTAACCTCGTGTTACAAGTGCCAGATTGCTCTCAGAATGACTGGCCGCTTGCCTTCTCACCGCAGTGCTTCCTGGGCCAGCACCAATATGAGGATTAAAAAAACAAACAAAAATCTAAAAACAAAAAAACCACAAAGAAACAGAAATACCCCCAAACTTGAAATTTGCTAGGCATAAAAAAGAAGAGGAGAGGGCGGAGGCAGGATTGGGTTTGAACACTCTTTTATTTATTTATTTATTTATTTATTTATTTATTTATTTATTTAACAGACAGAGATCACAAGCAGGCAGAGACACAGGCAGAGAGAGAGGAGGAAGCAGGCTTCTGGCTGAGCAGAGAGCCCGATGCGGGGCTCGATCCCAGGACCTGGGATCATGACCGGAGCCGAAGGCAGAGGCTTTAACCCACTGAGCCACCCTGGCGCCCCTTGAACACTCTTATAAGTGCTTATTCACCACTTGTATTTCTTTGGAAAATTAATAGTTTTAAGCTTTTGCTTCTTTTGTTGTTGTTTTGGGGATTTTAGTGTATTCCTTACTAATTGTTTGTGCCCACCATATATTACAAAATGTTTATTTTCTCACTATTTATTCAACAAATTGGGTACTTACTTTTTGCCAGACCTGTATTGAACATTGGAGGTACACCTGTGAACAAGGCCAAAATGATCTTTGCCTTTGTGGAACATACAGTCTAATGTAAAAGACACATAAGAAATGATATGTGTGATTATGATAGTTATTATACGGATGGTATAAAGAAGTATAGGAGGCAGTGAGAATATATAACAGGAGGACCCAGGCTGGTCTATAGCAGAGAGTAGCAAATTCTAGCCAGCCCACCGTCTGTGTTTGTTTGTTTAGAGACTGGTGGGGGGGGGGATTGGGGGAGGAACAGAGAAGAGAGAGAGAATCTCGCCCAGGCTCCATGCCCAGAGTGGAGGCCGTGCAGGGCTCAATCTCACGTTCCTGAGCCAAAGTCAAGAGTCAGACACTTAACCGACTGAGCCACCCAGGCGTCCCTCCCACCATCTATTTTTTTTTTTAATTTATTTGTCAGAGAGAGAGAGAGAGCGAGCACAGACAGACAGAGTGGTAGGCAGAGGCAGAGGGAGAAGCAGGCTCCCCGCCAAGCAAGAAGCCCCATGTGGGACTCGATCCCAGGACGCTGGGATCATGACCTGAGCCGAAGGCAGCCGCTTAACCAACTGAGCCACCCAGGCATCCCTCCCACCATCTGTTTTTATAAGTAAAGTTTAATCGGAACACTGACCCTACTAATTCTTTTACATATTGTCTTTAGTTGCTTTTCACTACAATGGAAGGGTTGAGTGATTTCAACAGAGACTGTGTGGCTTGTAAAATACTTATCATGTGGTCCTTTATAGAGAGTTTGCTGACTTCTGGTTTAGTGAGTCAGGGAGGGCTTCCCTGGGGATCTGGTGCCGAAAAGTAGGATTTAAGATGAGTGAGCATTAGGTATGCTGAGGAGTCGAGAGAGAGAGCCTCTGGGCAAATAGCCAGGTGTAGATCCCGAACGGATAGGAGCACGTGCTCTCTGAAGCACTGACAGATGCCACTAGTGTCCCTGGAGTGCCGTGAGCTTCACCGGCTGAAGCTAGGGAGGAGGGGGATGTACCAGACAGGGCTGTAGAGACCATATTCATCCTCAGAGCAGCAGGCTGCAGTTGGAGGGATGCGATCGAGGGGCAATTGAAGCAGGGCACAGAGATGATCAGGTGGCCAGAGGCGCATTTGCGAGTGCGTGGAGAGCATAGTGCGGAGAGTGCATCGGAACAGGGGTGTGGGGCCATCGGGAGACTGGTCCCCATGGGCTCTGCTGGTGACTTGGAGAGTGGTACCAGGGGGAGAGAGAACGGAACAGACTCCAGAAATGTTTAGAAGGTAGAATGTGTAGAACGAATGGGGGGGTGGTGGTGACGAGAGTCTTGCCATGTAGGTGAGCACATGTGGCAGCAGAACAGGTGTATGTGGGCAGGTAGAGGGGATCATTGAATTAGAGACACAGGGACTGAGCGGTTTCAGTTCCAGGTATGTTGTTGTGAGTGCTTCGTTCAGGTGGAGGGAGAAGGACTTTGGAGATGAGGATGTGTCAGAACTGAGACACCAGACTGCGGGGTAGGCCATCTGCATGGCTCTTCGGATCACCCAAGACAAGGGTGAGGAGAAGATTGAGGCAAGTACTAGAGTAAGGAGCCATCCTGGAGGGCACTAAGGGCAGATGCCCTGAGGGACTTAAACATTCCAAGTAGTAGTAGGCACAGTGACTTTTGTCCCTAAAGTCTCCTGGAAGACCAGAGATATCTGGCCCAGCAATCCAGCTACAGTCCGATATAGGGCGTTGTGATGTGGGCACGTGTTGCTTCCCCCCTGTAGTCACTGGTGGTTTGGGTGGCTGGCCGCTGTCAGCAAGGAAGAGACTTGAGCTTTGGCGGGACAGGCCCCATGGATCTTAACTCCGTGGTCTAAGGAGGAGCGAGGCCAGCGTGGAACACGATACCATCTTGTGTGGCTTTCTGCCTATGTTCTTAACCAGATAGTGTTTGCTTTTTACTTTCTACAAGTAGGCAGAAAGGCAGGCAGAGAAGGGGAAGCAGGCTCCCTGCTGAGCAGAGAGCCTGATGCGGGGCTCCATCCCAGGACCCTGAGATCATGACCTGAGCTGAAGGCAGAGGCTTAACCTACTGAACCACCCAGGCACCCCTACTTTTTACTTTCTAAAACAGTTATGGAGAATTTTAATATCCAGGTGTTTAAAGTTTTTGTTCACTTTGAAATGTAATCTCAGGGGCGCCTGGGTGGCTCAGTGGGTTAAGCCTCCGCCTTCAGCTCGGGTGATGATCTCAGGGTCCTGGGATCGAGCCCCACATCAGGCTCCCTGCTGCCTGCTTCTCTGCCTACTTGTGATTTCTCTCTCTGTCAAATAAATAAAATCTTAAAAAAAAAAAAAAAGAAATGTAATCTCAGATGCAGAACAGCTCCTTGCTAAGCACTGTAGGACTCTGAAGTCTCCTTTGAGGCTCCTTTGGCCAGGGGGCTAAGGAGCGGCTCTAGGTAAACCACACTGCGTGTAGCAGGCTCTCAGGTCTGATGGGCACTCTCTAGACTAGAGCAGGAGGCCCTCAGGGTAGAACTTGAATAATGCGACTCTTCAGGGTGGGAGGTTCTGGGAATCCCCGCCAGGGGAGTAGAGTCTTATTGGGGCTTTAACAAAGTAGGTTCCATGGATTGCTCTCTGAAATGAGTCTCTCATTGCTCATTGAAAGAGAGACAATATACGGACGGCTCATACCATGGACAGGAGTTGAAATACTACTTGAGTTTGTGAATTAGTTTTATATCCCAAAATCATAGCTTAGCCTTTTGTTTTGTTTTGTTTGTAAGCAAGCTCATCGCCAGCTTCGGGTTCGTGCCTGTTCTTCCACCAGTTTTCACTTTGGCTTTGGCCTTTCTCATTCCAGCTCTATTACCAGGTTTTAAATTTTGCCATGATTGTGTCTTCTGCGCTCATGATATGGAAGGGCTTGATCGTCCTCACCGGCAGCGAGAGCCCAATCGTGGTGGTGCTGAGGTAGGTTCCGCACACGGTCCCGCTGCTGTCACGCTGCTGTCACACTCTGCCCGGTGACAGAGGAGCAGTGTTGCCTGAGCGAAGACCTGCGTGACAGCCAACACTCCGTGTTTTCACTGGGTAGAGTATTAGAATGCTCTTCGTTGATACCTGTTTTCGTTTCCTTCTACCCTTTGTTGAAACTCCTCTCTCTGAGCACGCACTTTGGAGCTCTTTTCGCGCAGATGCTAACGCTCCAGAGCAGTGTACTTGCCCTTGTATTTTAATGCTCTAGTGCACCTGAAATAACAATCCTAAGCGATTATGTGTGTACAAGTTGACTTTGAACATCAGTAGTTTGAAACTGTGATTTGAAACTGTGATTTGGTTTTCTTTGTCCCCGACAGCCAGCGAGATGGCCCTCCGCAGTGCCCCGAAGAGTGTGTCGGGCAGTTTTAAGCTTCTCCCACAGCACTCTTGTAGGTGGCTGCTCCCTTCCTGAGACCACTGCCCTCCTAGAGCACACGGTGTGCATTTTAGAAAAGCTAATACTTTAGTAAGCCTCATATAGCTGTACAGTCATGCAAGGGGAAAACGTAATCCATTTGAAATTTAAAAAACCACGTTTGGGGGCACCTGGGTGGTTCAGTGGGTTAAAGCCTCTGCCTGAGGATCTCAGGGTCCTGGGATGGAGCCCCGCATCGGGCTCTCTGCTCAGCAGGGAGCCTGCTTCCTCCTCTCTCTCTGCCTGCCTCTCTGCCTACTTGTGATCTCTGTCAAATGAATAAATAAAATCTTTAAAAAAATAAATTAATTTTTAAAAATAAAAAATAAAAAACCACGTTTGGGAGCACTTAGGTGCTTTAAGAGGCTACCTGTCCAGTGCGTCCCAGACCATCGAGCCTTGCTATGGGTGGGAATGGAGCCCGTGTGTTTTACAGGTAGCAGTGACCAGGTCAGGGTCACCGCTGGTCTGTGCGGGAGTCAAGGCCAGCACGCCGGGTTTGTGGCTCCCCAACCAGTTCCTTTCCCTCTACCAGGCTCTGCTACCATGTCGTGGGGCTTCAGCCAGGCTGCCCTCGTGTGACTGGCCAAGGGGCCTGTTCTAGAGACGCACTGCTTTCATCAGCTGAGGAGCCGCAGGAGAGCATACGGGTTTCTAATTCACTGGTGTTCACGCTGCTCTAGGAGCGCCCTGGTATCCAGTGGTTCGGGTAGGAGGGAGATGGGATCAAGTGCGTGGATTCTAAATACCTCAGCCTTGTTTTGGTTATGGTGACTCCATTTTTATGTATTGTATATGGGGATGCATCCTGGTGAGCTCTTATTTGAAGGAAGAATTTTAAGGCTTCTTCCTTTTTTCTTTTTTTAAGAAATTAAACACCTCTGGGGTGCCTGGGTGGCTCAGTCAGTTAAGCCGTCTTCCTTTAGCTCAGGTCATGAACTCAGGGTTCTGGGATGGAGTCCTGCATTGGGCTCCCTGCTCAGCGGGGAGTCTGCTTCTCCCTCTGCCCCTCACCCCACTCGTGTTCTCTCTCTCTCAAATAAATAAATAAAATCTTAAAAAAAAAAGAAATTAAAAATCTCTGATTGAGATGGGCCATCTCACTTAACAGATAAAGAGCCCGAGACCCATGAAGGCCAAGCCACTCGCATCCTGCAGTTACTTTCGGCAGAGCCAAAACTAGATCCCAGATGTTCTGGTTTTCTTTAAGTCACAGAGACACACTTGTACACAGAGATTGTTGAAACATTGCTGTCTGTAGGGACTTCTTTTTTTTTTTTTTTTTAAAGCATCCTTTATAGTTCTAAAGCACTTTGGTTTGTCAGCATAAACTGTTGACATCATGAGAGATGTGTGACCTTGGGGAACACTGACCTTTGGGAAATCCCTGGCCTGTGAGGAAAGCAAGCATAAGTTGATATTAGTGAAAAATTTCAAAGCAGTACTTTTCTCATGGGACACAATAATGACTTTTGACGACACACTGTACCCTTCTGCCTCTGAGACTTATCCAGAAGGTTCGTATTCTAGCTGTAGTTCTTAATTGTTTGCTCTTTCTTTCCCTCATAGTCATTTATATTTCTAGCTCTATGTTTTTTTACTCAGATTTCCTATTTTTGAATGCTAGATCTATTATGATACTTAGTGTCACTGGTTTTAGTTCAAAATAAACACACCAGCAAGTACTTAGTGACTGGCCAGTCTCCACTGTGTTCCTCTTTGCCGATCTGTGTGTGCTGACAAGTTTAAGGTGTCCCAGACCTGGGAGAGACAGAAGGGCCAGCTTCTTGAGCTGCTCCCATTATGAACTCACATTTTCCTTTAAAGCACTCACTGGTCTGATTCTTCCTCCCTGAGTCTTGCCCTCAACAAGCTTCTCGCTGCTATATATTGCAATATTTGGGGTCTTATTTATTTTCTCATGCATTAAGGCAAAGCATGAGCATATGGAAAATGAATTCTGTTTTAATAATTTTAGCTTCTACTAGATTATAGTTCACTTTGAATCCATTGAAGATTTTTGGCATGGGTTTAAACTAGTACCATGTGGGATTATTTATTGACCTCCACATCCAAAGCAGTCAATATTTGTTAAAATTAGGCTTTCTGTAGAATATGGTCTGAAGGATGAGGTGGCTGGAGTTCCAAGAGTTGGGTTATCCCAACCCTCAGCTTGGTTTGCTGAAGGTTCCAAGAGTTATCCCAACCCTCAGCTTGGTTTGCAGATAGATCGCTCTCCCAAGGCATTCATTTGTTTCCTTTTCTTCCTTGAATGGGATTGCCCACGTCCTAGGTGCTGAGGATGAACCATGAAACGCAGGAATTGCCCTAGAGTATCAACCAGCTTTCCGAGTCTGCACTTTGGAATGAAAATACTAATGTATTTATAGATGTAAGACTTTTTTTTTTTTTTTTGAGGCTAAAAATTGGCAGCTTTCACCTCAAAGAGTTCACATTATACTCAGTTCTTTGTCTACGTGATCCAAAGTATAAGAGGGGCTTGCTGCTATCCTTTTCATACTTAATCTAAGGAGAAATCATTTCCTTTCTCGCTTGAAGTCATCATCTTGAGCAGTCAGAAGGGAACCGCTGTGGCTTGGTTGATGGCTCCCAGACCTGCCCGATGATTCATGGAGGTTGAGACATTCACTGATATGTTTATTTTTGTATTCTTCATGAATTGAAAGTTCCCCTGTGAATCCAGGCTAATTGGATGTGATTTTGCATTTCTTCCCAGTGGCAGTATGGAGCCGGCCTTTCACAGGGGTGACCTTCTGTTCCTGACAAACTTCCGGGAAGACCCTATTAGAGCTGGTGAAATCGTGGTTTTTAAAGTCGAAGGACGAGACATTCCAATAGTTCACAGAGTGATCAAAGTTCATGAAAAGTAAGGTGGCTTGACTTCTTTTTGGTGGTGTTTTGTAAATTTTATTTATTTATTTAATTCATTCATTCATTTGTAGATTCATTCATTCATTCACTCATTCATTCCATTAGTACTGATCAAAGTTTTTTTTCCCCATTTTCTCTTCCTCAAGTTTTTACTTAAATTCCAGTTAGTCAACATATGTTGTGTTATTAGTTTCAGGTGTGGAATTTAGTGACTCAATTTCGGAAGCCAATTTTCCTGGTTGATTGGAAAGTAGCAGACGCTCTGGGTTATGCTCCTAGTCCTGCCGTTCACTAATTGGGTGACTTTGGACCCACTACTTTACCCAGTCTGCAAGGGCATGATAACATTATCATTTCCCACCATGACTCACAGGGCAGTTAAGAGAACTGAACAGACAGGTGTTTCTGGAAGTACCCAGTAACTTGAGTTGCTGCACAGTGGGAGGTGGAGTATACGAGAGCATAACAGTTATTTGAAGGAGTCTGAGAAAATCCACTCCCGTCGCAGCTGAGGATTATGATGATGTGAGGACTCTTCTGAAATGCACAAAGCTGCCTGTCTCTGTGTCACTTCGGACAAGGTGGCATTTTTAGCGGTAGCCTTAGCCCTGGATGGCGGCACATCCCTTTCCCTGACCCGGCCCCAGGGTTCAGTCATTGCGTGCCCTGCTTCACTCCCCTCCCGCCAACAAATGCTCTTCCTTTCCGTTAAATGCCAGTGGTGACTTCCGAAGACACTTTTGGGGAACTGGAAATGATGACTTCTACCTCAAATGTGTTAAGTTCCCAGGAGAGGGTACAGTCACGTGATGATGTGTTACCTTCTATGGACTGGGTTATTCATTTACCTCTTGCAGCTTAGTGCAGTATTTTTACCTGCCTGAGTTATGGAATTAAACTGAGATGTGTGTATTTGTGTTTTTTAAATAACAGAGTGTTTCTCATCGTGTGTGTGTGTGTACACATGTGTGTACTTTCACTATGTGTACATTTCCAGTATTAGGTGCCCATCCCATTCACTGCTTGCAGGGCTTCCCCAAAGAAGTTGATACTTAAAATCGTCCCTTTGTTCTGCTGTAAACATCAGAATGGGCCTGTTCCGTTTGTGTTGTTCTCATGGTACTGCATGGTGGGACTTGATGTCCACTTGTTAACTCACCGATAAAGAAATAAGCACGTAACGTGTCACGTAATGTGACAGCTGACTTGAAGTTTCTACAGATGAGAAATTATTCAAAGTTGAGGAAATAATGGTGATTTTCTGTAATGTGAATGAGTTGCGGGAGAGACTGCTTGGGGTTTTATTTTCTTGATTTCCTTTCTAACCGCAGCTGCAGATCAGCTTGCTCCTTTTGGCATGGTTTCAAATCTTTGTGGACTTTTAATATTTTATCTAATTATACTAGTGCCTTTTTTCATTTGTCTTATTGAAAGAAGACCCCCTTTATAGCTCTGTAATGTTGTATTTCTACTGTCAAGGCTATGTAAGCACCGGTTTAGAATGTTTAAAATTAATCCCATGGGTCTCTTTACCACACTGATTTTATGCCATTTGTGAATCCTGTTTCTTTGCAAACCAGATTTTATACCACTTTGCTCAGTGCTGAAGGAAGTAATGCATTACCGTTCTACATTTGGCAAGGAGAAGTTTGAGGAGGCGTGAGGGCACGCCCGCGTTTGAATAAGCCTTGTGCTCAAATCATGCTTTTTGGTTATCAGGGTAACAGGAGCATTTTGGAATTTGAGTCTGCAAAATCGCCAGTAGACCTGTGCGTTAGTTGGATCGTTAGCTGTAAGCAATCACCTTAGACCAGGAAAGATCCGGTCATCGTCTAAATGCCTGTGTCCGACTGTGACATGCCGGGTAGACTAATTGTTTTCTACCGATGCCATGCTGAAAATCATTTGTGAAAGGACATTATTTTGCTTTCTAGAGATAATGGAGACATCAAATTTCTGACTAAAGGAGACAATAATGAAGTGGACGACAGAGGCCTGTACAAAGAGGGCCAGAATTGGCTTGAGAAGAAGGATGTGGTGGGAAGGGCCAGAGGGTGAGCATTAACTTATATAAAAGTTACATAAAAGATTCAGAAACTGGAAAAATAGTAACAGAGAAACTAGGGGGCGCCTGGGTGGCTCACTTGGTTAAGCGTCTGACTCTTGATTTCAGTTAAGGTCATGATCTCAGGGTTGTGACATTGAGCCCTGCACTGGGATTCTCAGTGTGGAGCCTACTTGGGATTCTCTGCCCCTTTCTCTTTCTCTCCTTCAGTCTCCCTCTCTCGTTCCCTCCCTTCCTCCCTCAAAAAAAAAGGGGTGGGGGCGCCTGGGTGGCTCAGTGGGTTAAAGCCGCTGCCTTCGGCTCAGGTCATGATCCCAGGGTCCTGGGATCGAGCCCCGCATCGGGCTCTCTGCTCGGCAGGGAGCCTGCTTCCCTTCCTCTCTCTCTCTGCCTGCCTCTCTGCCTGCTTGTGATCTCTGTCAAATAAATAAATAAAATCTTTAAAAAAAAAAAGAAGAAACTAGTTGTATAGGATAATAGAGTCGCTCATTACGAATATTGTATTCGTATATAATATGCGAGTTGTGAGTAGCCCAGTTTGTACTGCGCGCTGCATTTTCTGTGGAAATACCGCTCAGAACTAAGGACCCCAAATCCAAAACTGAATGCAAGTGTGTTATCTATATCATTGGTTTAACTCTATTTTTGAAAGAAATCTTCACCTAGAGATTAGTTATTTGTGGTTTCAAATAGCAATTATAGGAAATCCTCCCAGAGATAACCACTGTTTAACACTCAAGGGAATATTCTAGACATTCCCTGTACCTATAGAGATGTGTGACAACATAGTATATAATTTTACATAGTAGAATTTAATTTATTTTATTTTTTCACCCAAGAAGAAGTTGGAAATAGATTTCTGTGTCAAATCTACATCCAGGTATTTTTAAGTGGCTATGTACTGTTTTCCACTGAGAATCATAAAATCATAACTTAACCAGTCTTCTTTTGGTGGACATTTAGACTATTTCCTGTTTTTCTCTACCAGAAACAGTTATATGATAAAACTTTTAATATTCATCTTTGTATAATTGTTCCAGTGATGAGTTCTACTTCTGACTGATGCAGAGGAGCCTGTATCCTCTTATTAAAAAAAACAAGACAGTTCTTCCTCTCTCCTGGTGACCCCTTCTTATGTTTAACCCTTGTTAGAAGTGCCTTTTTTTTTTTTTTATCTTCATTAAATCCCATAAGCTGTTTAAGGCTGGAGAACCCAGTTACCATTTTCTAAGATTTAGCTTTATCAACCAGACTGTTTGAGCCTCTTCCTGCCCCGTTTCTCCCTCCACTCATCTTCTAACTCCTTCCCCCTATTGCGATGCTGGAATATCTGTGGGGAGAAGAGAGAGACTTCCAGCTGGTCAGTCCTCTATTTTGTAGACATCTGGAAGACAAGTTCTGTATGAAGGAGAGGTTGGGGCTGCTGATTTACATAGGACTGGTGGGTACAGGTGCCTTACCTGGTTTCCCCTTAGTGAGGTGAGGCTTGGGTCCGCCGACTGCATCTTTTTTTTTTTAAGATTTTATTTATTTGTTTAAGATTTTATTTATTTATCAGAGAGAGAGAGAGCACGCACAAGCACAGGGCGGGGCAGGCAGAGGGAGAAGCAGACTCCCTGCTGAGCTCGGAGCCCAGTTTGGGACTCCATCCCAGGACCCTGAGATCATTACCTGAGCTGAAGGCAGATGCTTAACCCACTGAGCCACCCAGGTGCCCCCCCACTGATTGCATCTTGACATGAATTTTGTCAGCAGACTCATTGGTTGGCTTATGCCCCAGACCTTCTGTGTCTGGGATTATCATCAGGTGTGGGTATAAATTATGGGACTCACATCTGTGTTCACAGCCCAATAAGCCTGTTTGTTACATCTGAAAAGCCCCGTGAAATATCAGTGATGATGGTTCTTCCAGTTACAAACTAATTCCCCATGTATTTTGAAAGCTTTCCCCGACAGCCGTCTTTATATAGGCTTTCTGGATATGACTTCTCCACTAAAAAAATTAAAAACTAGCTTGATGGCCATTGTCAGTTCCATGTGTACAAGTGGCTCAACTAATTATTTTAATTCTGCTATGGTGAGTGCAGCAGGCAAAGACAAGCAATGTCTCTAGTTGAAATCACGTGCCTGCTTAAAAAATCGTCCCGCTGGGACGCCTGGGTGGCTCAGCTGGTTAAGCAGCTGCCTTCGGCTCAGGTCATGATCTCAGCATCCTGGGATCGAGTCCCACATTGGGCTCCTTGCTGGACAGGGAGCCTGCTTCTCCCTCTGCCTCTGCCTGCCAATCTGTCTGCCTGTGCTCTCTCTCTCTAACTAATAAATAAATAAAATCTTAAAAAAAAAAAAATCGTCCCGCTGTTAGTGGTGATGCTTTTGATTAAGAGAGCCTTTTGAGACAGGAGTGAGTGTTAGTCTTACAGCCCTGATCAGGGCTATTCCCAAGGAAGATTTGTGTCCTAAGGCTGATTTAGGGTATTTTTAAATGCTGCCGTCATCATATTACAAGCAGTTTTCATATTTCTGGCTTTTCGTCCTACAATTTAGGTTTTTACCATATGTTGGTATGGTCACCATAATAATGAATGACTACCCAAAATTCAAGGTAGGTTTGTGTTTGTGTTTCTGCATTAAAAATGTATCTATATTGGAGCTTTTGTATGTGCCACTGTAAAGATGCGGTCTGTTTAAAGCGTTTTGCTGGTGTGTTGGTTTTTTTTTTTTGGCAGAATGTTTGTATTTAACTAAAATTAACATAACCATTTAAATGATCAACACTTAAACAGTTATTTAAAATAGCTACTTTCATCTTTTGTGTTCATAGTGTATTCTAAAATGGCACCTCCATGTTTGTTGCTTTTTATCATGGAATCTTTAAACATCCCAAAAAAAGTAGTACAGTAAACCCAGTAATGATGTTTACTCAGTAAACATCTCAAGCTCAAGTAAAAATGGTATCTATATTTTTTCAAAACCACTTGAAACGCAACAGGGAACGTACACAGGAACAAGCGATAAATGGGCCGGGTTTTGGGTGCTCGATCCTTAGTCCATCAGTGTACGTGGGGGTTTTAAGCCATAATGTGGCATTGAGCAGCTGGTTTGGAGAACCACGCATGGGGGAAGAGGTCATCTTTGGATTCTGTCCTCAGTCTAGCACTGAGCAGACTTCATCTGAATACGTTTATAGACCAAGCTAATTTGTGGAGCTCAGAGTAATTTCCCACTGTTTTCTTTACAGTATGCTCTTTTGGCTGTAATGGGTGCTTATGTGTTACTAAAACGTGAATCCTAAAATGAGAAGAAGTTCCTGCAACCAGACTGAAATGAATTCTGCTGAAAAAGAGAAAACCTAATATATTTGAAATGTTCCCCTTTCTGTATAAAAGGAAACAATGTGGAGACATTTTTGTCTTGCCCAAATAAATGATTCATCAGTGAAGATTGTTTTCCTTTGTGGGCTCTGATGTGAACCTTCTCCATCTATGTGCCACTCCTGGTCGTCATTCTAAGCCAAGCACGGGGGTCTGGGCCACTTCCGGACCTGCTGCTGGGGACGTGCATGGTCCACACGATGTAGTCCTAATGTCTAAGTTTCAAAACTAAAACTCTTTGCATAGCATAATAACATTTCTGGGGGAAATGAACAGGCCCCTAAAAAGAAACGGTTTCTTATTTATTAAAGTAGAATCTGATCAGTAAATAAAGCCTAAAACCTTTTTTAAAAGGAAAGATGTAATCTGCTTTGTGTTTGTGGCGGTCCAACCCAATCATCAGTCTTGAGAGGGTTGGATAAGATTTTTGAAAAGTACTTCATACTTAATAAGTTAGAAGAACAGTGGATTCTCCTCTGAAAACTTACAAAAAGTACAGAAGGGTGAGAGGGGCACATCCCTCTCTGTAGTTTCCCAGGGACCTGCACTGGGGGAGTCACGCTCGCACAACATACAGTCCTGCACAGAAAGTAGTCCTTCGTGAGACTCTCTGTCAGGTACTTCTGTCCCCACTGCCACCCTAGGTGCTGGGCTATGAAGTCCTAGCCTGGATGGAGTTTGCAGCATGTGGGAGGAACACACAGGAGTGACAGTTGCTGTGAAGTAGAATTAAACAGGGCCCGCTGATAGAGAGCCAAAGAGAATTCCTTTCACGAGGCCAGGGAAGACCTGTGAGGAGGGCACCTGGAGCTGAGTTCAGAAATCAGGCAGGTAAATCCTGGGGAGGAACATCCCAGTCCAGAGAAGGGGCTGGGGGGATGATGCTCTCAAGCTTTAGTGACTGTGCGGAGCCCCTGGCTGCCCTTAAAGGCGGGTTCTGACTCAGGAGGGCCGGGATGGGGTCAGAGACTCTGCATTCCTAACTCCCTCCCGGGAATGGCGATGCTGCACACACAGGCCGTGTAGCAGTGCTAGAGGGGTAGAAAGGAGGCCAATGATGTTTTCAAATGCACTCTTCAGTTGTAACAGAAATGTTCTCTTTCATGGGACAGCGTGATGTTGACATTCTTTTGGTGAGAACTTGCCAGTCTCCCTCATTCTTTGAAGTCTGTCCAAATCTAGTGGAAGAGCTTAGAATCCCTAAAAGCTACTGACCCACCTCTCAGCCTCGAGCAAGCTCAGTTCTCTCAGCAGTGAATGGAGGATAGGACCCGCTCACAGCGCCCCCGGCCAGCCCTAGGAGCAGGTGGCTAACTCACAATGCTCTTAGCACGGGCGCTTGGCGTGTGTGCAGTACACGCCCCCCACCCTTGCCCGTATCGGGTGCTTTCCCTTTCAGCGTGAGCCTATGCCTCGTCACCCCCCCTGCACAGCTCCTTTCTGACGGAGCCCCGATTCCATGGATCCCAGGGATGGGGAAGAGCAGCAGGAGTGATCCGCGGTGGGGGGTGGGGCGCAGCTCACCCCTAAGCCTTTCTGTCAAAGTAGGTTGTAGCCATAACAATAGCCCTCATCCTGTTGAAATCAGCGAAGTGAAAGAAAAAGAATTTACAGGACGATTTCTAACAACATGATTCTCTTGTGCCCTTTAATAAACTCCTTTCTTAAGAAAAAGAGATTTTTATTCCTTTAACTAAAAAATAGAATATCAACATGTTGGGCCAAAGCTTTATTATTTTATCTTCCTGGGGTCTCCCGTTGGTTAATGGAAACTCGGAAGACGCCTCACTGTGGCTGAGCTGATCATTAATTCCTTCCTCAAGCCTGACATCCCGGCGTGAGCCCTGCGTGCCTCTGATCGTGGCTAGTTAGCACCAGCTCCTTGGGCCTCTTAGATGCTGTCCGTTACTCACGCGGTAGAGGTGGTGGGAATTGATGCGGGATCAATCAAAGGTCCTTTTCCTGGGGGTCTCCGCTGCAGCCCCACCGTGGAGAGCACATCCACACCTGGCCGGCGTCCAAGCAGACGTGTGGGCACTGGGACACCCGAACAATCTTCAGGAAGAACCTCTTGCTGGGAGCTTTCGGGTGCTCCTGGGACACACATTTCTTATGAGCTGGACAACTGTTTTTCCACCTCCCAACGGCCTTGAAGTCTCAAAATGGAAGGCGGCTGGTGGACCCTGGCCACACGAGAAATCCCCACTGAGAAGGGAGAAGACGGAGAGTGACGGGAGCAACGATGCCAGGATGCCCCCTGGGGTCGGGGCAGACAGCTCCCAGCTCAGCTCACCGAGACCTCCTGGGGTTCCAAGAGGACTTAGGAAGTTAAATGATGTTTGCTCTACTGTGTTGAAATCAACACAGGTTTCCAACGAAGACTAGGAAGTTGCCATTATGGGAGTAAGCTTCGGTTTTTTTAACAAGGTAGTAGTAGAACCTCTGGTTTCTACTACTGGAAACTCTGGTTTCTACTCTGGAACGTCTGAAAGTTCCCATTGTTCACATCCTCGCCAGGATTTCGTGTTTCAGTTTCCAGACTTGGGCCTTTCTCAGGGCCGTGTAGTCAGTATTTCATATTGCTTTACTTTGCATTTCCCCAAGGACCTGGGACCTGGAACACCTTTCATATGCTTGTGTCCCATCTGTATATCTTCTCTGGTGAGGAATCTGTTAAGGCCTTTGGTCCATTTAAAAATCAGGTTGTTTGGGGCACCTGGGTGGCTCAGTGGGTTAAAGCCTCTGCCTTCAGCTCAGGTCATGAACTTAGGGTCCTGGGATTGAGCCCCACGTAGGGCTCTCTGCTCAGCAGGGGGCCTGCTTCCTCCTCTCACTCTGCCTGCCTTCCTGCCTACTTGTGATCTCTTTCTCTCTCTGTCAAATAAATAAATAAAATCTTTTAAAAATAAAAATTCAAAAGAAATCAGGTTGTTTGTTTCTTCATTGTTGAATTTCAGGAGTTCTTTGTATCTTTCGGGTAACAGTCCTTTGTCACATGTGCCTTTTGCAAATATTTTCTCCCAGTCTGTGGCTCGTCTTCTCTTGACATTTGTCTTTTGCTGAGCAGAAGTGTCTATTTTAATGAGGTCCCGCTTGTCAAGTATGTGTCATGGATGATGGCCTTGGTGTTGTATCTAAGACATTGTCATACCCCAAATCAGCTAGATATTTCTTCTGTTCTCCTCCAGGGTATCTGACAGTTTTGTGTTTCACCTTTAGGTCTATGGCCCATTTTGAGTTGATTTTTATAGAGGGTGTGAGGTCTGTGTCTAGAGTCATGGTGTTGCCTGTGGAAGTGCAGGTAATCCCAGCACCATTTGTTTTGAAAAGAATCTTTGTTCCATCGTATTGTATTTGCTTATTTGTTGTAGACCAGTTGTCTGTGTTTGTGTGGGTCTGTTTCTGGGCTCTGCTCTGCTCTGTTCCATGGATCCATTTGCCCTTCCTTTCACTGAGACCACACTGATTACTCTAGCTTTATAATAAGTCTGGAAGGCAGACAGTGTCGGCCCTCCAACTTTGTTCTCCTTCAGCGCTGAGTGGCTCTTCTGGGTCTTTTTTGCCTCTCCATGATAAAATTTAGGATCCGTTTGTCAATGTCCACGCTGCAGGATTTTGACTAGGTATTTATATTTGGAAGAAACACCCAGTCTCCTGCTGTTGAACTCCTTTGTAAGTTTCATTCCTCAGACCCAGCTATGAAGAAGAATTCCTGCCTTCTTTAAAATCTCAAGTTCAGGGGCGCCTGGGTGGCTCAGTGGGTTAAGCCGCTGCCTTTGGCTCGGGGCATGATCTCAGGGTCCTGGGATCGAGTCCCGCATCGGGCTCCCTGCTCGGCAGGGAGCCTGCTTCCTCCTCTCTCTCTCTCTGCCTACTTGTGATCTCTCTCTGTCAAATAAATAAATAAAATCTTAAAAAAAAAAATAAAATCTCAAGTTCAGGGGTGCCTGGGTGGCTCAGTGGGGTAAGCCTCTGCCTTCGGCCCGGGTCATGATTTCGGGGTCCTGGGATCGAGCCCCACATCAGGCTCTCTGCTCAGTGGGGAGCCTGCTTCCCCCTCTGTCTCTGCCTGCTTGTGATCTCTCTGTGTCAAATAAATAAATAAATCTTTAACAAAATAAAAATAAAAATAAAATCTCAAATTGATTTTTATCTACCTTCCCTCGTTTGTGAATCGTATAGAAATGTCTGAGCCTCTTCTTCCTCCGAGATTCACTGGGAGCCTCCTTGGTTATTTTTCTGTTTTGCTGTGATGAGTCTTGTACCTTCCACGGCATCTGTTTATCTGCTGTGGCTGCGAACATGTCCCCCCTCCCTCATGGTTATCAGTGTCAAGAGCTCTTGATTAGATCAGTGGATTTAAAGGCAGATAGATTGACTCTGGCTTCTCACTAAGGAGAAAACGGGTCATAACAGAATCAGGCTGCCATTTAGAGCTCCTACCTTGTAGCTCTGGGAACATTGGACTGGAGCTCGGTAGTGGATGAGAGACCCAAACAGGAGCCTGGTGAGTCACTCTCATAACAAATCATCCTTAAGATGGGATAATTTAATCCCTATGAGTGCAAAGCTATGCTTCATGGTCCCACTTCATGCATTGTACATAGGCCAGATGCCTTTCCAAGTCAACATGGGAACCAAAAATGGAAAATAGCAGTAAAAGATCATTCTTCACATTTTTATGCTTACGATGTTATACTTTCTGCTTTGCGTTTTTTTTTTTTTTTTGAGAGAGAAAGGGGGAGGGGCAGAGGGAGAGGGGAAGGAGAATCTTTTTTTTTTTAAGATTTTATTTATTTATTTATTTATTTATTTATCAGAGAGAGAGAGAGCACAGGCAGAGAGGCAGGCAGAGGCAGAGGGAGAAGCAGGCTCCCTGCCGAGCAAGGAGCCCGATGTGGGACTCGATCCCAGGACGCTGGGATCATGACCTGAGCCGAAGGCAGCCGCTTAACCAACTGAGCCACCCAGGCGTCCCAAGGGGAAGGAGAATCTTAAGTGGTTTCCATGTGTGGCGCAGAGCCTGATGCAGGGCTTGATCTCACCACCCTGAGATCATGACCTGAACTGAAACCAAGAGTCGACGCTCAACTGACTGAGCCCCCCAAGCACCCTTCTACTTTCTAGTTTTTAATAGAAAGTGAACGAGCCACTGTGAAACATTTTAAAGTGGAGCAAAGACCCATAAAAGCGCTTCCTTGCATGTGTGTAGAATGTTGGTGTTTTCCAAGCGCTTGCTTGTCACTTGCCCTCTGGCCCGTTGGGAGTGAGGTCGGCTGCCACCTTAAAGGTCATCATGAGTAGTCTTGGCTGCTTAGAAACTAAGTGGAGTAAATATTCTCATGGAAAATATTCTCCTCTGCAGTTTTGAATTTTATTTTCAAAGAATCTCTTGAACCGATTGCTTCGTAGATGACCAGTCCGACCATATTCTTCCCATGAGGATGGTGTCTCTTAGACATTTCTAGACTTTCTCCCAGACTGAGATCCTGGAGGTAGAAAATTTAGACAAGAGGGCCTTTTATATCCCGAGAGTGAATACAAGTGGGGTCATTGCAGATGCCTTAGTGGTGAGAGAGAAACATTGGGGGTGTGATTCCCCCGGCCTATGGAATCACGTTTGCTTTGGTTGAACAACAGGGAGTGTTACGAGGTCCCCTGCACCAAGCTCCTGCCCACAACTTCTTCCAGAAGGGACTTCAAGTAGGCCCACCCCCTCCACATACACCCCACCTGTGCTTGAAGTGGTTTTTGATGGATCAGCTGATTTAAAGTTGCAGTCCAAATTGGTAAGAATAAATAAATAATAATAACAAATTTTATCATTCTAGCAACTGATAGAAACTTGCAAACTGAGAGTCCCAGTGGGGACTCTGACAGGTAAGATGTAAAACGGACATTAAGGGGTTTGAGAGGAAATTTGAAAAACCAACAGTCTCAGATAAAAATGTAAGTACAAAACTGGGCAGGAGTGGAGCTCCAGACAGCCCCTGTAATTCTTCCCTGCTCCAGACTGGGCCTCGCCCTGGACACGGACATGGGGCAAGGAGGGATGTGCTGTTCCCCTCCTCCCACCCCTGCCCCCAGGGATCTGATGGCTTTTTCCATCAGAAATGGCTCTCACTTGCATCTTGCAGCCAGGCCTCATGCTGCTTGGACCTGAGTCTTGGAGCTCCCATTGCACTGTGGAGCCCCCTCCTCGCTCTCCCCATCTTGCCATATCCAGCTTTTGCCAAGTGGGGAGGAAGTTAGGGAGAGAGGGAGGGAAGAGCCCAGTGGTGGGAAGGGAGCAGCTGGGGTAGGCCTAGGGCTATTCTAACTTAAGTTTTTATATTTCATGTTCGAAGTTTCTCATCATCAGTGGTTTCCAGGCCTGGCCACCCATGAGACTCTCCTGGGCACTTTGTGCAAACTGAGTTTCTGGGCCCCTGCCCACACATTTGAAAGAGGCTATTTGCAAGGGGGAACGGACGTTGCATCCAGGGGACTGTCACGGGCGGCCAGGGCTGCTGCTCATGGACTTGAGCAGCTTCCTCACGTCTGTGTGGGACAAGGGTGTCCCTGAAGCAGGTCAGAAATTCCTCTTCAGAGGATATTCCCAGGGCGAGAGAGCCCTGCATCCCCAAACCTCTCAATTTGCCAGAAATTTTGGAACCTGATCTACCCCTCTGGCCTTCGCTTTGGGGCAAACAGCTTCCCCGGAGAGTGCGTCTTCACTCGCCTTCTCCTAAGCACTAACACCAAGTCCCTCACTTCCCGGCAGCACGAAGCACGGTATCTAAGAAGGTGGGCCGGGGAGGGGGAATAAGAAGAAGCTGGGGAGGGAAGGGAGGTTGGCAATTTGCTCCCCACCCATATAGGTATTCCCAAGACTGTGCTTTCAAACCTTGACTGTGCCGGGGGGGGGGGGGGGGGGGGGGGGGGGGGCGGGGGGGGGGTGCGGATGTGGATTCTGACTCTGGAGGCCAGGGGTGGGGCCTGAGATTCCGAATTTCCTAACACAGTTCCAGGTGCTGCTGGTGGTGCCCCGCAGGGGGCCCACTTGGAAGAGCAAGGCCAAAGGATGCTATTTCCCTCCACCCCTTCCTTGGAAATCTTTGGAGTTTAAATTTGGACCAACTGTGTTATGTGGCTTCACCAGTGAGGTGATGGAGGGGACCTGGGATCCTCGCCTGGGTAGAGCAGGATGTGACGATACCAGTTTGGCTCAGACAAGGTCACAGTCTAGATGCTGCACTGAGAAGAGAGCCCTGGTGAGTGAGAAGGGGTCTCTTCTCCTAGCCAGGTAGCTGAGCCATGAGGCTGATGCACAGAAAACCAGCCATGACCTCCAGGCAACAAGGATCCTCCCTCTGCCATCTGTGCCCTCTGTGACCGCCTGAGTAAGCTCCCATCTGTGCTCAGGCTGGCCTGCTTGTACTGTGATCATCTGCTTTCACCCGCCCTTCGCCCAAGTGCCTGTTCCTGTCCTGCTTCCTTAGTGCTCCAGGAGAGATCGTAAGAAGCGATGCACGTAGAGGTCTTGAGCTGAGAGTGGGTGTTCAATAAACACATCTGTGAGTGAATGCGAATAAAACAATGTGCTTGAATATTCCAGTCCGCATCTCTGCAGCATCGCCATCAGGACACAGAGGCGCATTGAACAGGAAATATGAGGTGGGGCCCCCTGTTGCACACTTCTCCAAAAGAGCTGCCACTCAGGGGGGTTCTTTGATGTCATTCCTTCCCCAAACCCTGGCCTTCTTAGCTGTGAGCTCTCAGTCTCTAAGCTAAGCTAAGTCCCCAGCAGAGGAACAAGGAAGGCTGAGCCTATTTGCATCTCTAATCACAAGGAAGTGACTACTGACAGCCCCAACTAAAGCAGAAATATTAAGAACGACACTGAAATTCCTGTACCAGGGAGAGAAACGGAACGTTAATAAAAAGTATCAGAGACCAGAGCATAGCAGTAAATTGCAGATTATGAAATCGTATTTAAAGGCTGCTTGAAACTCAGTTAACTTTGTCCCTTGGAATTTGCACAAGTGGGTTAGGCTTCAGCTGGCTGTTTCAGAATTCTTTTTTTACGATAGGTCAACATACTCTATACACGGTAGGAAGCTTGCACTGTGGTCAAATGTGCTGTAAAATGTTAGCTTTCTCTGGTCTCCACTCAAAGCTGGCAGCCTGATTGGAGACACCGTGGGCTGGTCAAAGCCCCGCACTCACCTGCGGTGTATGTTGCTTCTGAAACCCGTAAAGGCCAATCACACATTGTGCCTCCTTTTTCCTGGTGGACGGTGCAAGGTCAGGGATTTATCTTTCACCTTAGGAACCCCCAGAGTCATCAATTAAGTGGTGGACATCTAAATTATGTGAGATTTATTCCCAGCCTCTGATGCGCATGTACCTTTAGTAAGGGCATCTGGAGGAACTTCCTACTTCTTACTCATCAGATTCAGTCAACACGTCCCTGTGGTGCACCACTGTGACACTGTGTGGACTGCCAAGCTCTGTCTGGACCATATGATGCCAGAGGGCAGGAGAACTGACAGAGGCCTGAAGCAAGGACATCAGGATGTACCGTTGACTCTGCCATGTAGAAGCAAGTTGCTTTGGGTGGTTGGTCCTTGCACAATGGGATGGAGATGTGTACCAAGTGCCAGGTCTCTGTTGATTTGTTCAAGTAAAGATACTACATCTGGGATAAGGGCTGTAATTGGAATCACCACCTACGTAAACTTACAAGAATCTGTAGACATCCTCCAAGATATACCCAACTTCTGCACAAGCCAAACAAGGAGTTAAATGGTGATGAATATCACCACCCCCATATCTTTTAATCTTTTGATCATGACCTTGAGCTCTACACTTCCTCTATCTTGGGAGGGAGGGGCCATTTTATAGGCTTCCCTTTAGCCTTTTCTACCCTAGTGACCCTTACTCTACCAGTCAGAGAGAATTTGGAGATTCTGAAGGGGCCAAGTACAGTCCCATTTAGGTCCCTAGAAATTTAAGTCAGAAATTAAATTACAGCCCTTCAGAGCCAGTGTCTAGTAAGTCCCCAAAGGTGTAGATATTTCCATTTCCCCAGCGCACCATTCTCTCTAGTAAATGGGTTCAACCTTTTGGAGAAAGCTTTGAGGAAGATTAAAACATGTACATCAGTTCTTTGTATGTTTATGGTATGTACTTTTACTTACATTT